>JBBBDQ010000740.1:3280000-3385000 GCA_037127315.1 Ascarosepion bandense | reverse complement strand
GCGTACATATGATAAAATATATTTTTAAGGTGTGCTATATTTATGGGTTAAAGTGTTCAATATCAAGGATAAAATGTATGTAAATATAAAAGTCGACATTGAAGTCAATACACACTGGCGACAGTCTGTTTCATGCTTATACTCAGTCGTCAGCGTCAGAGCATCAATTGTGTATAAACATAAAGTAGCTGTCACTAGGTGTTGACTTCAATGTCCACTTATATGTCCGTGCGCGCGCATGCGCGTGTAAACAGAGGAAAAGATAGTAAAGAGAGTATATCGGGAGTATTTTTAATAACAAGTCTGGTTAAAAGCAAAATCACAATATACCATGAACTATTAAAAAAAAAGCTCAGTTAAGTAAATTTATAAGAAAGAATAATAACCAAATAATATTACTCCTGTAAGTGTGCAATGGAACTTTTCCTCTGAAAATAAGTATTTTAAAATAAAATACTAACAATTTATCAATCATACATTTTTTTTCTCCCGCTGTTTTTCTTGAAGATTCTGGGCTTCAATTTTATTTATTAGTTAATTGAAGCTTTATCAATATCTACACACCAAAAACTCTACATCCAAGCCTGAGGCCATAAACTAAAAATGAATGGGTTTAAAATGGCTCTCAACATTGAAAGAGGACAAATAGTTTTTTTTAACTTTAAATTTCTGTCACTTACATTTTTATTTTCTTCTCTCATAACGTAAATAGTACTGTAAGTTTTTTTGTTTTTTTTTATTTTAAATGCACTTCGTGTGGGGCTTTTTACTTGGATTTATTTCTTGAAATCAAACCGATACATCTTCCTGCATATAAATCTTATATAAAGGTTTTAGAAGAAAATGTAAATGAAGCTAACAAAAGAACGTAAAATGAAATGTTCTAATTTATTTTGTAAATGAATGGCATTAATGTCTTCAGACAAATAATACAGTTCAATCGCATTGCCAAATATTGAAACCAAGAAGACAAAATTAATCACGTTTCATACTTTGTTTTAACAAACAGTGATCGCTCATGACCTCCATCTATCTCCACGATCATATTTATATATAATTATTTAGTTACTTAGATTTTGGTCATAATTAAATTAGACCAGTGCACAGTTGTATTAAAAAGTGTTCAATACAATTATGTCGTAGAAGTTTTTAATATTTTTTATTAGTAATCTGGTGTCTTCAGGGGATTTACAATAATTAATTTACAATAATTATTGTAAAACGCCTGAAGATACTAGATGGTAGAAACCTGTGTTTCACAATAACTCGATTACTAATATATATATATATATATATATATATATATATATATATAACGTAGTGCACTTGGTATACAATCCAGGTAAATTCGGATAGAGACAAACTCAAGAGAACTCAATGTTAAATTCATTCATTTAATTTAACAGAGTAATATAATTTATAAAAGAATTTTAGATTATTACAATGGGTAATACATATTTCACCGCGTCCTGATGTTATTATCGCGGCTCGTCAGACCCAAATGGTACAGCAGTTGGTCCTCAAAATATCCCCCACAAAAAATTTCTTTTCTTTTATTTAATTTTACATGGACGCTACCATGTCCATATTAGAATAGGCATTTGTAACGGTTATTTGCTCATTCGAAAAAGAACCCCAAAGAAAGAGGAAAGCAAGGATAAAGGAAAGATAGACGATTGATTAATGTAAAGAAGAGAAAAAAAGAGGGAAAAGAAAAAAGAAAAAAGGGGAAACAGAAAAAACTGAATGGAAAGCAAGAAGAGAAAAAGAAAGGACAAAGAAATACAATAAAAGGAAATAGAGTATCACGAGAAATAAATGTTGACACCATTTCTCGTAATAGCGTCTCAAACCACCTAACTGTTCTCTTAGAAAAACATGGAAAAATTTAACTACAAAATTTACTGGGATATATTTACGGTACAAACAAAATAGTACATCATAATTTTAATACAATTTTAAAAAGTTACTACTCTTACTATTATTTTAAAAATTAATGCTAATTTAAAAAATAGATAGATTAATTGGAATAGATAGACTAAACTATCGCCCGGTTCATACTCCGCCCACATCTATTGAACAGGTGAAGAGGCTCGTCTCTTATTCCCTATTTAGGATGTGATTTCCGGCTTTCTCTTTTCCAATCTTTTCACTCTTACGTAGCCCCCTGCACGTCAGTAGCGTTACCGCCTTGCTCGGGGTAATATGATTAAAAAAAAAAGTATATATATATTTAGGCAAACGTGTTTCATTGAATAAAATAGACACTGTGTTAAATTATTTTATAATAATACTTTCCAGTTGTCTAATCACTTGCTTGATAAGATGAAATGTTCGTGTTGGAGATTCTGGTGTCAATTCGAAATTTCTAGCTGAGTGAATTGCGTCATGATGCTCTTTTTGTTACAGATGATGACAAACTGACACTACTATAGTGTGCAAACGACAAAATAAAATAAAAAACAACTCGCATGCGTAAAATTAAGAGCATAAAACGGCGAAAATTTTAACTCCGCCCCCTGTATATTTAAGTATGTTTGTGTGAAATCTGCGCTTGATGTGATTTGGAAATTCTTTGAATACCTTGAACATTTCCTGAACAATGCATTTAATATTTCTTCTATTTTTACATTTAATGTTGGCAAGTGCAGAAAATCCTAATTCACAGAGTCATGACAAGTAACACTGCTAACTATTGAAAGATATTCTTTGATGGAAATTCCTATTTGATCAATTGATCAATAGACACCATTTAATGCTTGATTTGTAGCCACGATTAGAAGATACAGAGATCATCTCCTTTTAGCCAATCTCATCAGTTGAAACGTCAATTGACAGAGACAATACAGCCATGTGCCTAGAGTCTCTAGCTTAAAAAAATAGATTATTTAAAGATAAAAATTTGTAAATTATTCTTGTTAAACGGGGTTGCACGTGGTTAACGTTCAGGGCGCACCGGCTGAGAATCGCTGGTTTAATAATGCATTCAAGGTTTGTGCCAAATGCCCATCGAGATATGAGAAACCAGGAAAACCTTACAGATGAAAAGACTAGGTAATCTATTCTAATATTAGCGGTGCTGTGGATATCGACACGAAATGAGAAACCGGAGAGCCGGGTTCGAATTCCAGTTGAAATAGTCTCATTCACTTACGAACAAATACCCTCGGGAAATGTATTAATCCATCTCTTCTCCCGCCAGATATGAGTTAAATAACAGGACAGACTGATTTCTATAACCTTGGCTGACAACAAGTCTACTTTGACTGGATAAAAGACTTTGTGTTGGGTCATCACCATTACCAGTAAAAAAAAAAGAAAAGTTACAGAAGCATTAACGACCTCCTCGTCGATGACCGATGCTCCACTGAGAACGATGAATTTTAGAAAGATATATATATATATATAGTCATCCGCAAACAGATCCGTTTCGCTGTATCACAGCTCATCAGTACGGTTAGACAGCCGATTGCTTTTTACCCAGGATTAAAACCCGACCGAATTGGCGTCAGTCGGTGATTCTACCTCCGAGCTACGGGCTATCGGAAGAAGATATGTGGAGAGGGGCATTCATATATGTTACTCGATTGCAAAATAAGTTTGCCATCAATTCTTCTAACGTAGAAATAATTTCCGGGAAACTCAAAGTAGAGACAAGATAAGTGAAATCTTTGCGCTTTATTCAAATTCCACCAACAACTGAGGAACATATGTACATACACACGATCACATAAGTATGTGTGCACGGGTGGAGTGTAAACCGGGCGATAGTTTAGTCTATCTACTCCAACTGAAAAAAAAAAGAGTAAAAGAATGGAAAAGAGTAAAAGATTGGAAAAGAGAAAACCGGAAACCACATCCTAAACAGGGAAAAAGGGATGAGCCTCTACACCTGTTCAATAGACGTGGGTGGAGCGTATATTACTTTTTATATATACATGATTATACACACACACACACACATATATATAATATTAATATATATGCATATCTAAATGAATATGTCTGTCTACCTGTGTGTGTGTGTTTTTGTGTCTCCATTCTAACAACCCCTACTCCTCGAAAACCCTTGATCCGATTTCAACAAAAACTGGGTCAGTTGTCAATCATGACATTCCTTTTATGTACGCAAAAGGTTTACGAATCGATGTATAGGGTACGGCAGAAACCGCCGAAATGCTTAAAATTTACGAATTCTTTCCTTCCGAGACGCCTCATGCGAATTCAACTAAAATCAAGTTACTTGTAGATTAAATTCGAACCTTTGATGTACGCAAAAACCTTTCGAATTAGTGCACAGGGTTTGTCGAAAATCTACGGCGGACATAATTTCGGGTGGTCTTTTGCGCATTTCCATGCTTTCCTCTAAGTTCCTTGATGCTTAGAATATAGAACTGAAAACCAAAGTATTTATCATTTACCTGTATAAAAAGACCCATTACTAAGAACTCTTGTCTTCAAAACTATTATAGCCAATACCCGGAAATGTCTAAAATAGCAGTAATAACAAAATTCTTAAATAGAGCATATCAAATTCCCTCATCCCAAAAAATGTTTTGAAGCGAGATAAAATTTATAAACAAACAATAATTGTGAATTAGATTATTTTATTTTATGCATTTCATACATACATGTTTGTATATATCACACAAAGAAACGTTTACAAAATATACAGAATAACAGTAATATATTTTCACTGTTACGTAACACACACACACACACACACACACACACACACATATATATATATATATATATATATATATGTGTGTGTGTGTGTACACACTGTAATATATATATATATATATTTCTTACTTTTTACAAAAATACTTTGTAGTTTCTAAACATATTTGAGACTACATCTTTATATTTATTGATATCATATTGGATAACCACTCAAATATGTTTATTCATTTAAACAAAATTTATATTAATAACAAATAATTTTGTATAAAATATTTATGTATATATTTTATCCAACATTATATATATATATATATATATATGTAAATATTTTATATATATATATATATATATATATATATATATATATCTTAATATGTACTATAAACATATATATTATTTTTTATTAATATTATTTATATATATTAATATATGTACATACAATATTGCATACATTATTGCATCATAAACATATGTATAACAAATTTTAAACAATTTTACCATATATTACAAAGTTATACATGTTATCAATTAAATATATATATATATTATAAATTATGTTTTAGAACATGTACATAATTTCTTCTATATATGTCCTCTTCTCTACAATCATATGGCTGTTTCAGTGTTTGGACTCAAACACATCATCGGGAGATATATATATATATATATATATATATATATATATATATATATCTCCCGATGATGTGTTTGAGTCCAAACACTGAATATTATTTGCTCTGGTCTGTATTGAACACTCTTAAGAGTAGTTTTTTTGTTTTGGTTTATTTTTCTTTTTTTGCTTTCGTTTTTGTTTTTTATTTTTATTTTTTCTTTGGTTTTCAGAATTTTTCTATACATACCAAATCTCTACTTGTACATATTTATATATTTTTTCTTTATAAAATGCTGTAACTTTCCTAATATATAATCAGATTGTTTAAAATTTTATGTACACCGCTTATTTCTATATTTCTATCGATTCTATCGCAAATAAAAGTTTTTTGAAAGTTTGACTTTCGAATTTTATTTGAAAATTATTTTTGCTTTTAAAAAAATCCATTCCCCAATCAAATCATTTCAAAAATTGACGTTTACTTGAGCCTTGCAAATATTTTTCTAATGTTTACTTATGCAAATATTATTTCTATTCATTCTTAACTTTTACTACTGCTTCAGAGAACTTAAAACTATAAAACACGCTAACATTGTTTAATAAATTATCATGAATGAAAGTCGTTAATGAATTTCTCATTGAAACTGTTTGCACACAATGACACATTTCCAAGTCGTTATTGAAAAAAGGAAAGAAAAACCCTTCTTCTTCGCACAATTAATTACATCTTTAATTTTCTCTTTCTATTGTGCAAACAAAATTTTTCTGTTCTGCCAACCAAACAAGCTAACGACTTTAAAATAACGGATGCCGCCTTAAAAATTATTTCTATATAAGTTTAAATAAACAATTTTTCGGCACGAACGTCCGTGTAAATGACTTGCCTGCCTTGAGAGTCGCAGTAGTTGTTCGCTTACAGAAACATAACGGCTAGGCAAAAACAACAAAACGAGTTCCTCTCATGTTTGTTTACCGTCATTCGTTAATTCATAAAAACTAGCGAAGAGACATGTTTCAATGTTATCCAAATAATTTGCTACGCTGGTGTCAAATATCGATTTTCTATCGGATGAGAAATACGATTTTTTTTTAGTTTTTTTTTTAATGGAATTAGTTTAAAACACCACAAACAATCTAATGCACAAAAATATATTTACTCAAAAATTAAGCGAAAAATTATGTTGTAAAACATATAAACAAAAAGCTATCCTTCTCTATTATAATAAAAAGCGATGTCTATTTATTTGTATATATATATATATATATATATATATATATATATATATATATATATATATCCCTCCTTTCACGCGTATGGAGAAAGAAACAATAGCGAGGCAGTGTCGGCTTAGTTCATTCTCTTTACTACTAGTTATTAAACTTTACTATCAGTTAGGAATGCTCTTGCCGCGTGTTTGCCCTTTAGCAATGCCTTATTTTATTTTTTTCAATAATCATGTCGCCAGGTAGTGAAGAATATATATATATATATATATATATACTATTGTACCATTTGGATCTGACGAGCCGCGATAATAACATCAAAGCGGTGAAATATGTATTATCCATTGTAATAATCGAAAATCCTTTATAAGTTATATTACTCTGTTAAATTAAATAACGAATTTAACATTGAGTTCTCTTGAGTTCGTCTCTTTTGGAATTTACCTGGATTATGTATCAAGTGTACTATGTATATATATATATATATATATATATATATATATATATATATATATATATATATGTATATATATATAATACACTCTATTATTATAAATGACCGTTCTGTCCTTATATATATAAGTTGTTAATGCTAATGGAAGTATATTCCACAGTTAGATATTTACTTTTAAAAGTTATATATTTCCTTTCTCAGGGGATTTCGATTATTATTATTATTATTATTATTATTATTATTATTATTATTTTACTTTTTCCTTTATCTTAATGTAAGTAGGTACATCAAAATATATGTTGCTGTCATTTTAGACTGCATATCGATATAACTATTTTCCCGTCATTTTTTTATGGCACGGGCCCACTCTTTTATTACTATGTAAAACAAATTTTTCTTTACTTTTAAAATATACAATTGTGATTTAATTATAATTTATTTAATATATAATTTATTTAATACGCCATTGTATGTTTATTTGTATATAATTTATCTAATATAGCACTGAATTTCAAATTGACGGTCGGGTGGGGAGATTATAGTTTTAGACATAAAATTTAACATTGGTCATCAATATTCCAATAAGCTTTTTATTATATATACAAATAATTCCTTTCACTCTTTGATTTAAGATGCGAGTATTCTAGGAAAATCAGTTCGTTACAAAAAGTTATTTAAAAAATCCTTTAAAAATATAAAATAATCGCCCCATTTATTCCAGCCAATCCATCAATTTGAAACTGTAGTGCCAAAGATGTATTCACAAGACATTAAAACAGAAGTACCTATATGAACATCCTTCAATGTGTGAAGTAGTGATAAATGTTCAGTTTAACAATAGCAGGATACTAAGATGTGAATTGTACATACGACCGTGCGAATGGCAATGGACGCGAGGTTGCACGGCTGTATCAGATTGTGTTTCCAGACTAAAGGGAGCCGAGTCATCCAACCTTTGCTGTTGTTTATCGTATATATATATATATATATATATATATATATATATATATATATATATATATATGGGGGGTTATATATGTCTCTGTGTGTGTGTGTGTGAGAGAGAGAGAGAGACAGACAGACAGACAGACAGACAGACAGACAGATTCTTACTGCTATTAATGTTATTTTAGGGGTAAACGCGTTTATGTAGATATCCTAGAATATTTACTCATACCAAAATTAACCTCCACTCTCCTAGGCCCTATCTGTCTACCTCAACACAAAATAAAATCGTCGGTGATGGTGGATTTTATAATATTTCAGTTTAAACAACCTCTCTGAAGATGGCTCATGTGAGCCGAAAGCTTAGAAGAAAACCAATAAATAATTATCCAAATGTTGGAGAATTTTTGTCTTTATTTACTACTGAAATTAAAGCAAAAATACGTTGTTTAGAACGGCTCATGATTAAACATAATAGACATTCATTGTCTCTTATATTTAATAGCATATGTTTAGAAAAAAAAAAAATATATATATATATACGGAATGATCTAGAAATAAATATTCTAGATAATTTTCTGTTAATGCTAAATGTAGTATGAATCCTTTAGTGACATTATTTCCTTGCTTGGTGTGAAATGATTACAAAAAATTTTAAAAGTACATTGTCTGTCTATGAAAACATAAATCAAACTTTTAAACACGACTCATGTCGAAAAAGCTTTTTAGCGTGAATACGCACTCTTTTACACCCACGCGCACTTCAACGGCAAAATATTTTCCAATATGGAAAATATATTCAGTAAAAAAACTGGTCACATTCAACGTAATAAAATAACCCGTACAAAAATATAAAATTTGCTTGAAAGAATTAGATAACACATAAAATAATTTTTCCAACCTCGTAGATGCGATAGTTGTGAATTTAGCTGTCCTTGTAAAATCCGGCATTTTGAATGTCGATTTCTGCACAAGAAACTTTCCGCACTTAGAAGATTGACAGAACATTATCTTTAAATTCTAGCTGCCTTTGGACTTTATTAAGATAATATTTTTAAAAATATCAACTGTGGCCAAGTCTAAGAAAAAGCGGTTCATGAGGAAAAATTATTTAAAAATCATATAAATCAGCTTGAAAAAAATACAGTCATCTTTTCAAAAATCGAGATACCACTTTTATTTCAACCAGTTGGTCTATTCGAAAGTTTCGTGTATAAGATACTAGCAGTATAACCCGGCGTTGCTCGGGTTAATGAAAGCTTTAAAACTAATCCATGGTCCTGGAGCTCAGACTCTTTGAACGTTGGCACGAAAGACTAAAAAGCAATAGTTGTTTCCATTTAAAGTGAAACCGTAGACTGAAAGAAAACTGAATGGATATAAGTCAAAATTTGATTTCCTGGTATCGATATCAAGTCAGTTTTTTTCGTCGTCAACTGAATTTTGAAGGCTAAATAAGTCCTCTGAGTAAATGGTATCATGGCTGAGACTAAGAACTACAATTATACCTACTTAGAGCCAAACCCAAAGCAAAACTAAAATAAAATGGGTTGAAAAAATATAGACATACAGGCAGATAAACAGACACACACACAAACATCTTGCTTTTTATATATATATATATTATCGATTTTTTGTAATATTGCAAGAACTGCAACCTTGAAACTTCTAAATATCGTTTCTTATGTCTTTGTCTATGAGTGTATCTAATTTGATTAAAATCGGACCACTCCTTCTATAACCCGATTTTTTCGATTATCGATTTTCGATACTTATCGGGGGTAGCTCGACACAAAACCTAGCTAAGAACACTCGCAGACGCTTATAGTACAACTGTGTAAATTTTCAAGGAAATTGGTTAAGCCATTTCGGAATCTATAGGTAACGGACACACACACACACAGACACACACACACACACACACACACACACACACAAAGTTCCATTTATAAATAAGTTTAGATTTATGTACTGATTTATATCAACATTGGCATATTGATACAAAACCAACAGACACAATATATGGTGCCGGTACAATATGTTGTGAATGCGGCCAACAACATTCTGTCACTAGTAGAGTATGTGGCCTACCTTAAAAAACCTATTATAACAAAGTATTATAATCAGGCTAGGTCAGGGTTAGGCCTAAAGAAAATAATTAGCTTCAATAAATAGCCGAATGCCTATACCTATAAATATACTTTTACTGAGGTAGGACACATTCAAAACAGTTAGGCAACATACTATTTGTCAGTTAAGTGCCACACGTGATATATTCCTAGGCGATCATATCTCAAAAACGACATAACTCACTGGACAGAAGATTTTTCCACAGTAGGCTAGAGAATCCAATTTATTCTGCTATCTAACCCATAGTTGGAGGAAAAAGAGACGGCTTAGCGCTTTCCCAAGGGTATTAGGTGTAAGTGAATGCAACGAATCCATCTGAAACTCGGACCCGTTCCAGTTTTTACAGGATAATTGCCTTTTTTGTATTTGGGACAAAAAGTAAATACAGTTGAACCTGTTGTAGGCGACCACCCTTACTGCCATCAAAAACTGGTCGCATACGGCTGATGGTCGCTCACTAAAGACTCATGACCTATCCTCCCCACAATTGTATATTTCACTCTCCAGAATGTTCATATTTTAGTATTTTACCATGTAGTTTAGGATGTGCGTTGTGGTACAGTGGATATCGGCTCAGAACGGGGAGCCGAGTTTGAATTCCAGTTGAATCCAATTTATTCACTTACGCGCAAATACCCTTGGGAAAAGTATTAATCCGTCTCTTCCTTCGAGTTATGGGTCTAAATAGCAGGACAGATTGGGTTCTATAGCCTTGGTCGGCAACCAGTCTACCGCAGAAAGCAATGGCAACCTACTGCGGGATAATCTTTTGCCCAGTCCGTCATGTATCTTTCGAGACATGATCGCCCAAGCTGACTGACCATGTAGTTTGGTAATAAATAAATGAGCGCAGAAGATGGTCTAACTTTGAAAAAAATTATTCAGCATAATTATTTTTTTTAACATTAAAAACGTATTTACAACGGTTAATAAAAGAAATAAAAATGATTTATTCACACTGGTGTAAGCTTAAATTAAACAGTTATTGCAGTCTGTGTGGTGTCTTTTTTATTTTATTTATTTATTTTTTTTTTGGGGGGGGGGGGGTTTGTAATGTGACCACTTCGATTCTAATTGATGTTGGCGCTTATTTCTTATAAAATATGTACGTTGGAAAATTTAGCGAGGTATACATTTTCAATTTTTCCTTAGAAGTGAGTGATAGTAAAAAAGAATCCGCGATAATATATGAAAAAATAAAAAAACCTACAAGAAAAAAAATGACAACGATCAGAGTAGAGAGAGAGAGAGTAGAGAGAGAGAGAGAGAGAGAGAGAGAGTAAAACGATTGAGAAAAAAATAATGAAAGAGATAAACATAGATGTGATTTTTTTTCTCCTACGCCTGAATTTATCCAAGTTGGTACAGACACCGACACATCTCTTGAACTTGTCAAATGTAATAAGTACATGTTAATACAAAACAGCCGCCGTTTGACCACCGCCATTTTAACAAACAATAAAAGTTTGACACTTCACTACAATAACAAAACAACGAGAAATTGTTTCTGGCTTAGACTAAAAGAAAATGAAACAGATTACTAACTTAAATTCTCCTAATTAGAAGTTAGGACTGCACTGCCAAAAGAAATTTTTGTTAAAGTGGTCGCTGGTTGCGTTTTGGATGAGATCTCTCACTGAGAGTCAATTAGCAATTGCAAATAGTCCGTGCATAGAAAAACAGTCGTTAATAGCCTGTGATCGTTGACGACGGGGGTCGCATACACTAGGTTCCACTGTATATAAAAATCGAACTGTCATAATTCAGAACCGGTGGCTTTAATACAACGTGAATACCGGGCGTGTATATATATATATATATAATTCCAGGTGAAGAGGACTCAAGGTTTTATTATTTTGAATGCCCTGGCATTTATTTTATTATGGACAGTGCTCAACATAATGATTATTATAGTGCTTAATATAATTATATAGTTATGAATTAATTGTACATTGCGACATGGAAATTGTTATGTTTCGAGATAGATTCTCATCATCAGGCAATGTTGATGTTGGTTGTGCAGATGATTTACATTTAAATGACAAATACCTTTGATTTGCTGTGTATGTATGTGGGAAGATATAAAATTTACATGCGTGTTTTTTTTTTACTAATCAGAGCGGAGATTCATTTTGGGATTTGGTCCCAAGGAATACATACTAACCAACTTTTTCTCTTTTAAAAAAGAAAAAAAAGAAAAAAAATTTTACAAGGCAAGAGAACACAAATGAACTCATCCGAATCACCCTAAGTTTTCTTCATTCTTTCATTGATGAAACTGCAATATAGATAATTATTAAATATTTAAAAATTCATTTGATGCACATGTTATTGTGCCGTATTAACAAAAGAAATCAGAACTTATAGTATTTCGAAAATAGACAAATTTTAAACACGATTTTCTCGTTTTTTATTTTGTGGTGGAAAGTACCTTATACTTCTAAATGCTTTGTCTATATTTTTGAGATGATGTAGTATTTACACTATTTACATTATTCGGGCTATTGCACCAGAAGTAGTCCGAAACGTCGTGCAAATGGCAACAAAGATGAGGACAATAGTCCGAATGATGTAAATACTGCTTTAATTGTTGTAGACAACTCATGGAATTAATTTTTGTAAGTGTGGAAAATTTTTAAATCAAATGTTTAGTTAGCGTACATAATTAGTGTTTATAATATATATATATATACATTGTCATCCGCAGACGGATCTGTTTCGCCGTATCACAGCTCATCAGTACGGTTAGATTCCGATTGCGTTTTTACCCAGGATTGAAACCCGACCGAAATTAAACATAATAGACATTCATTGTCTCTTATATTTAACAGTATATGTTTAGAATATATATATATATATATATATATATATATATATATATATTCTGCAATGACTAATGCAATTAATCTTATCTGGATCCTGAAGACCAAAACATCACGAAACTCGGAGTCGATCTTCTATAAGAATTATGAACTATTTTTTTTTATATAATATTTTCAGTATAAAGTTTGTCATTAAAAAAAATATAACCTCATAAGATCAAGAAGATTTTTAAATTATTAGATAATGTAAACAATTTTGGAAATTGAACAAGTTGAACGGAAATCATAGAAAAAAGGTATTGAAAACATTGGCCAAGTCGCAAAAAGATATGTAGAAAACTTCAAAGAATAATCAGCAAGAAATGAAGTGACCAACAAGGGAATGTTTGAAGAAACTGATGTTGCGATTGTAAACAGAAAAAAAGACAAAAAATGGTGAATATTAAGAACATTGGCTAAAGATGTGAAGGCAACTAAACTACGTCATTTAAGAAAAGATCACAATGACAATGTTATGCATAATAAATAAGAAATATGAAAGTGAGGAAACGGTAACCATCAGCCGCTTAACATCTGCTTCAGTGAAATGGAAAGAAGGAAGAAATAAAAGATAGATAGACTAAACTATCGCCCGGTTCACACTCTACCCACGTCTATTGAACAGGTGAAGAGGCTCATCCCTTGTTTCCTGTTTAGGATGTGGTTTCCGGCTTTCTCTTTTCCAATCTTTTCACTCCTATGTAGCCCCCTGCACATCAGTGGCGTTACCGCCTTGCTCGGGGCGATATGATTTAAAAAAAAATTTATTTTCATTTACAATCATTTACTTGGCAATAAATACTAAAAAATAGTATGAAATACATCATTTTTTAAAACACTGTGGTTGCCTAATAATAATGACCGTTAGTATATATATATATATATTTTTCTGAAAGGATTTTTCTGTTGCTGAGGTGATGTTGTCCCCCGTGGGGATCTTCATATCGAAATGGCCATTCAACATCTTTGAATTAATCCTTTTTTAATATATATATATATATATATATATATATATATATATATATATGGTATGTGTGTAATACTAGTTGAGAATTTCGAGCAATACAGAAAAGTCAAAGAATATATGTTGAAAGCAACGAAGTAGAAGACGATAAGCCGGAAAATGTACAGAATAAAGTAAATATTTTATTTCAGAACTTTAGGGTACGAGGAGAGCTAAGACTCGATATCCTGAAGCAGTAGATAAAAGTCTACCTTATCCGCGGTTCTGTTCTGTACGATTTTCATTAACCGCGTTCAACACCAAATAAGCTTTGTTTAATAAAGGTCTCAAAGTTCATGTTTAATATGCTAAGAAAAAAGGCGTCGTCAGATTCAATTCAATGAAAAAGTGACAGTTCTCGTCACAAAAATAGAAAAAAACAAAAAAATGAAATGAAATACATTATTTAATAATGTATATATATTACGTCTCACATTATAGGCCTTGATGCTTTATACGTCTCACATTATAGGCCTTGATGCTTTTTGAACGTACGAGGTATGTTCAAAAAGTATCGGACTTTACTTTTTCCAACCAAAATGAATGCAGCATCCTAGACACACTTCATGCGCTTGAGTGGGGATTCTCGCGCCGCATCATTTCCCGGTTGTTACGTCTAGAGTACAGACGTATAGTACACGCTTCACGGATGTTCGTTTTCAAGCAAGGCGACCGAAAGAATGCATCGAGCAGAGATATTGCACCAAATTCCCATTGAAAAATACACCACACAATTTGTTTAACAGGTTCTACCGACTTTGGACCGTGTGACTGAGATGTGGCAATGTTTGAAACGGTTGTACATCATCGCCAACGGCCTTCTGAACATTATGGATGGTTGGAATTAGAGTATCATTAAAGTTTTGATGCAATATCACTGCTCAGTGAATTCAGTCACTGAAAACGAAAGGCGGCACACGAAAACTGTTTCTACCTTGTAACATACTTTTTCAAATATATATATATAATGATGTACGGTGAGCTCAGCAGTGGACGGCGGAATGTGGGTAGACCACTGCTTCGCTTTAAGGATAAGCTGAAAATGAATTTCACATGTACAAGTATTCCTCACCGTGATTTTGAACGAATTACCTCTCAACGAAAGGAATGGAGATCTGCCTACCAGAGGAGCATCAAGCAGTTCTCTTAGACTGAGATTGAGATTGACCAACTGCGCGTAAGACGTGAGAGAACCAAAGTATCTGCAAGTGTCCCAGCCGATCATTCGTGCAATCTTCCTTCTTGCCTCCATTGTGGTCTTGTTTGCAAGTCTCTTGCAGGACTCAAATGCCATTTACGATTGAGTAAGTGCAGGCATGCTACGTCGTATTGAACAGTTGTCTAGACCTCATACGTCGAAATCGACGGGAGAGTCCATCATATATATATATAGTCATTCGTGGTCGAGAGCTCTAAGACGCGCCAGATCACATGGTAGCTCCCCCTATTTGGATAGGGGTCGCAGATTCGAATCCTGCCGAATGACACACATTTTCGTAACAAACATTTATCGTAAACAATCGTGCCGGTAGAAATAAATATATAATACTGTTTGATTATAATTATATTTAATTAAATACGAGTATCGATCAAAAATAATGTTCAAACATATCATTTCAAATATGCAGTTGTTTATGACCAGTTTCGTTAATCTTCGTTAATTTCCGTAACATGTTTGTTGACATTACGATACATTTCAGAACAGAGATGGTTATTACAATGAATTCGAGAATTGTATTATAGGCTTAATTTGACTTCTGATCGTCATTCGTGGTCGAGAGGTCTAAGAGGCGTCAGATTACATAGTGGCTTCCCCTATTTGGATAGGAGTCGCAGGTTCGAATTCCGCCGAATGACACATTATCGTAACAAAAAATTATCGTAAACAATCAGACCGGTAGAAATAAATATATAATACTGTTTGATTATAAACAGAATCAAGTATCGATCAAAAATAATATTCAAACAAATTATTATATATATATATATATATATATATATATATATATATATATATATATATATTATTTATAAATGGAACTTTGTCTGTGTGTTTGTGTCCGTTACCTATAGACTCCAAAACGGCTGAACCGATTTTCTTGAAAATTTACACGCTTGTACTATAAGCGTCTGCGGGTGTTCTTAGCTAGGTTTGTGTCGAGGTACCCCCGATAAATATCGAAAATCGCTAATCGAAAAAATCGGGTTATAGAAAGAGTGGTCCGATTTTAATCAAATTTGATACACTCATAGACAAAAATATCAGAAACGATATTCAGAAGTTTCAAGGTTGCAGTTCTTACAATAGTGCAGAAAATCGATAATATATATATATATATATATATATATATATATATATAAGGCAAGATGTTTGTGTGTGTGTCTGTTTATCTGACTGTATGTCCTTTATACAAATCCACAATTTTTATCCGATTCTCACCAAACTTCACACAAATATTCTTTAGGCTGAGTCTGAGCTCCAGGACCATGGATTAGTGTTAAATCTTTCATTATTCCCGAGCAACGTCGGGCTATGCTGCTAGTATATAGATGTATAAAGTCTCTGTATATTTGTGTAGGGAATGTGATTAGAGTTTCATATAATCTACTTAATCTTCACTCTCCTGTCAAGTTTTCTTATAATTCATTGGGTAATAGGTGCAGGACCTTAAACATCATATATATATATATATTATAAATTATGTTTTAGAACATGTACATATTTTTTTCTATATATGTCCTCTTCTCTCTTCTCTACAATCATATGTTTGTTTCAATGTTGGGACTCCAACATAACATCGGGAGACTCTTTCCTTCTCCCGATGATATGTTGGAGTCCCAACATTGAAACAAACATATGATTGTAGAGAAGAGGACATATATAGAAAAAAATATGTACATGTTCTAAAACATAATTTATAATAAATATTCACAGCTCTATACATCATATATCGAGCACTGTTTTAAATTAATGTTTTGGACGGGAAAAAAATTTTCTTTTCTCTCCTCGTTCTATACTCACTCGGATATATATATATATATATATATATATATATATATATATATATATTAGTCCTCCACATACAAGCCTGTTTCGCTGTACCACAGCTCATCAGTGTGGCTAGACGCATCCACTTGCCTCTGGCCAGGATCTGAAACTCGACCGATTTGGTGTCAGTCAGAGTCGCTACTCCATAAGCCATCGCCGCATGGCATCAGAGAAGGGAAATATTAACGTGTTGTAATTCATTTCTGAAAGTGTTAAATTGTGATGATGCTTCGTGACAATTTTTTTTTTCAGTAGTTGACTTGCAGAAAGGAGTTTTTGGCAATCAGTTTTTGTCATAAAGTGTTCGATATCTAGATAGAGATTGGGCATTAATAGAATTAATGTAGAAACTTTTGTCTCTCAGCGAAGCATATATCTGCTTATGTAAGGAACCAAATTCTCTTCATTAATTATATATATATAACGCCAATTCGGTCGGGTTTCAATCCTACGTTAAAAAGCAATCGGAGTCTAACCGTACTAATGAGCTGTGAGACAGCGAAACAGATATGTCTGCGGATGACAATATATATATATATATGTGTGTGTGTGTGTGTGTGTGTGTGTGTGTGTGTGTGTGTGTGTGTGTGTGTGTGCTGTTCTCATTCACGTATGCAGATAGCATCTTACTGATTGTCGTTATTTCCACAAAAGGAAACAGCCAAAATAAAAAAAAGTTGTGTTTGGATAAAATGGATAATTACGATATCAGCTTTCTGCTCAAACGCTCGATTTTCTACTTCATCAATATTTTTCCATAATTATAAATATAGTTGGCGTGTGTCACCGCCGCCATTATTATGTGTACACAGCGGCGTCTCTCTCGCTGGAGGCCATAAAGAAAAAGAAAAAAAGCCATCTGGTTTTCTATCCTAGACATCATCGCCCTCCCTGTCATTTTCTTTTTTCACTTACCTGTGTCTGCCTGTTCAAATATAGGTCGGTTTATCTAAAAATATTTACTTTACGAATAAATCTATATTTCATCTAAGTTACGAATCTTGTTGTCTTATAATTTTTTTATTTTTATTTTTATTTTTATTTTTTAGTTGGATATCACGGGCTATATATGTCAAGCTAATCTATCAGACTACAGTGAGTTCGCTCCTAGCCAAGTCCTTCACTATTTATAATCAAAAATCTCTTGCAATTGTCAGAAGAAACTTTTATACTCAGACCTTTATTTGCCCCCAAAAATACTACTTTGCTGGACAGACTCCCGCCTTGATGCTTCCTTGAACACTACAGTGTTAACCTCTTCATGTCAACGATCAATTTTTGTCTAATCTTCTTTATCCTCATAATCCACACTTTCTGTCATATATTTTTTAAATTCATTTGAAACATCTCATTCAATAAACCTCTAACGTGAGTGGCCCTTGAGCCTTATATTATGTGACCTTAGTATAAAATTATTTTTCAGGTTACCTCTTTATTTAAATCTCAGTTTTTCACTTACCTCTCTTTCTCACCTTGCTTTTCCGTCTCCATCTTTCCCTCCCTACTCTTCTCTTCCCCTCTCTGTTTTCTTTCCCTCTCTCAGCTTCATATACCTTTACACATAACCATATAAAATCGAATAAACGTTATTCTTCCCAGACGTTTTATGAATTTGTTCACGAAAAATTATGAATCAAGGTTAGCTTCCACAGTTTCTTTCGAAGACGTTCCTTTGCTATTGGCAAATTGGTAACAAAGGATACTGCTCCTTAACGTTAGCAGTAAAAATCTGTAATTCTAATAAATTCAGTGAACATTTACGTATAACCCATATATATCATCAAGCTAGCTTCATATTCATATATATTAGTCATCCACATACAAGCCTGTTTCACAGCTTATCAGTGTGTGGTTGGACATATCCACTTGTTTCTGGCCGGGATCGAAACCCGACCGATTTGGTAACAGTCGGAAACGCTACTCACTGAGCCATAGGCGATTGAAATTAGCGAATGGAATACACACACCAGTAACCGAAAGAACTCAATTCATTCCTGAAGAGTAATGCCTGTATCTCATAAGTGGAAACTGTTTTTAATTTTTGAGTGTGTAATATATTGAAATAGGTAAGTTTTCTTGATTTTGTCAGGTTTATTATTTCTGTTTATATATATATATATGCATACATAGTATGTATATATATATATATATATATATATATATATATATATGCATACATAATATATATATATATATATATATATAAAAGCAGAAAAATTAAACCTGACAAAATCAAGAAAACCTACCTATTCCAGTGTTCAACTGTACTTCTTATTCATTTTTTATTAAAACTGGGCATCTTCCTTTTCGGAAGTGACTCAATAAGCGACCATATTCTGTAAGAAATAACTTGGAACATGCGTCAGAAGTCGTTTTTACTTAGTCGGCATTTTTACTGCAGATGCATTCGCGAAAGTAAACTTTATACGAAAACAAATTAAGAATTAAACAAATATAAAATCATCAAAATATGACATTTGAAACAAAGGCGTCTCGCATGCAGCTCGAATTTTAAATGCGTTAGAGTAAAACTAATGCAAAATGGCTTCCCAAAATAAATATTTAATGACTTATTCTCAGCGTGATGTCATATCCGTTATTCATTTTATTCGAATTCGTCTTTTTTCTTATTCGCGGGGTGTATGGTTTTTACTTTTCATTATTATTTCCTCTACCATTTTTCATTTTTTCGTGTATTCTTATCCGTGATTTAAATTTTAGCTTGGACGATTTTTTCTTCTTTGTTTTTTATCAAAATCGCTTGTTTTGTGTTTTGTCAATGAAAATCGATATTGCGGAAAAAGCTGCTAATGAATTTTTAGCCTGTACTCTTTCTAGAAGTTTTAGTGCTAATGTTTGCACAATATAAATCTCGAAAGTCTCTCATGGTAGAGGAATATTTTTAAAATTGGTTATAATGAATGAATTGTGCAATATGAATAAAATGGGAAGTGATGATTATATGGCTGAAAAGGATAGATAGCGATTGACACTTCATTGAAGAGGTTACGATTCTAGTATTCGGGGAGGCTATACAAAAAACAAAGATATAGCAAGAAATATGTCTACTCCGCACGCCATCATTTTTGCATCAAAGGTTGTTATTCACGTCTATCATAGAGTTTCCTTACAAACAACGAGATCTAACACAATATTTTGCGAGAGCAGACATGAAGAAATGAGTTCAAGAAAGTTAACTGCCCAGCACCAGACATCGGATTGATGTCCAGATGTCTATCTGGCACTAGACAACTGATTGCATTTCTCATTCAAACGTAACCGAAATAAATCAGGATTTCTTGCAAAAATTTGTTATGACTATAAGAAGTAATTTTGAACAAAATGTTTTATGATTTGGAGATTGAACTGAGTGGCACACACACATACATATAAATATGTGTGTGTATGTGTGTGTATATGTGTATGTTTGTATATGTATAATTGTGTATTTTAGCAGCAATCTCTCTTTTATAAAATCTTTATTAAGAACGACTGACAAGGTTCTGCAATTAAGTCTTTATTTAATTTTTCTTGTGTTAGTATAATTTTCATGTTTTCTGGATATAAATTATGATAGTTGTCCACATGTTTTGTGTGTCCGAGTCATTTGGCCTATACTTTTAGTTATTATCAAGGATAATTATAGTTTTACTTTCAACTGACTTTTATCATAATTCTAATGAATACCAAAGTTCAAATGGAGTTGTTAGACAAAATGATGGCCAAAGTAACATTCTTTTCGTCAAATGATAACCAATGTCATCTTTTTAGAGAAAATGGCAACTAAAATCACATTTTGAGGCAAAATAACGGCCAATGTTATATTCTAACCAAACTAAACACTTTTAGACTAAATCTTGAACAAAGTCAACTTTTTAGATAAAATGAATCTCAAAATCAAATTTTAGTCAGCATTTTTTGAATGTCATAACGATTTTCCCGTGGAACTCAATATGCATTAATTATGGCCCTCAACATGTACAATGAGTTTACGCACATATGAACTTGTATGACACAATCCTACACACACATGCACACACACACACACATACACACACACACGCAAACATACACACACACACACATATATATATATATATATATATCCTCTCTATTATAATAAAAATCGTTGTCTATTAATTTGTGTCCTATCCCTTATAATAAAGACCGTTATATATATATATATATATATATATATATATATATATATATATATATTTCTCTCTTGTCACGCTCATAGAAAGAAACGAAACAGCGTCAGCTCAGTTCATTCTCTTTATGTGCGTTGTGGTGCATTGGATATCGGCTCGGAACGAGAAATCGGGGAGCCGAGTTCGAATTCCAGCCGAATTCATTGCATTCACTTACGCGCAAATACCCTTGGGAAAGGTATTAATCCGTCTATTCCTTCCAGTTATGGGCTAAATAACAGGACAAATTGGGTTCTATAGCCTTGGTCGGCAACCAGTCTACCGCAGAAAGCAATGGCAACCTACTGCGGGATAACCTTCTGCCCAGTCAGTCATGTATCTTTCGAGACATGATCGCCCAAGCTGACTGACCATGTAGTTTGGAAATAAATAAATGATCGCCCAAGCGTGTATCACGTATGGCACTTAACTGACTGACCAGTAATGAAAGCTCTTGCCGCGTATTTGCTCTTTAAAATTTTGCTCTTTACCTTATCTTTTTTTTTTTTGCAATAATTATGTCGCTGAGTAATAAAGAATACACAGAGACACACACACTCACGCACACACACACACACACACACACACACACACACATATATATATATATACATACATATATATATATATATATATATATATATACTAATTGGAGTAGATAGACTAATCTATCGCCCGGTTCACACTCCAACCACGTCTATTGAACAGGTGAAGAGGCTCATCCCATGTTTCCTGTTTAGGATGCGGTTTCCGGTTTTCTCTTCCAATCTTCTCACTTTTTTTTTCAATTGGAGTAGATAGACTAAACTATCGCCCGATTCACACTCCACCGACGTCTATTGAACAGGTGACGAGGCTCATCCCTTGTTTCATGTTTAGGATGCGGTTTCCGGTTTTCTCTTTTCCAATCTTTTCACTCCTATGTATCCCCCTGCCTTGCTCGGGGTGATATGATTAAAATATATATATATACCTCGTGTCACTCTCGGGAGTTTTGGATTACTTTGGGTCCTTTTTCTTTTGCCTTAATGTAAAATGCTCTATCGTATGTACATCAATATATATGCTGCCATCATTTTAGACGGCATATCGATATAAATATTTTGCTTTCATTTTTGACGGTACTGGCCCATTCGTAAATGTATAGTTGGACAGCAACCCTTCATTTAAACGTCTTTCATTAAATATAGCTGATAAGGAAGATTCAATTATTTTAAATTTTTTCCAACATCCTAGCATTTTTTCCGTTTTCTAGGATTTAAGGAATATTAAAATTGTCCATAATTTTTAATGTCTCAAGCGATTTCGGTCCCTTCTATAGCCATTTTATGATAATTATATCTCTGGTGTTGTTATTCTTGTTGTAACTGTTACGTAGTAATTTATATTTGTGTTGTTTTAAAAAATGGGGCGCGCATTCCAAGCCCTCACGTTTCGTGCAAGACTGGAATTCTCGTGAGCATATTTTCTGTTTTTAACGACATTTAACTCTCCAATTTCACTATAAAAAATATAATGTTGATGTTCAGAGAAAAATGATTGATATATAGGATCTCTCAAATAGCAAAATGTTTCTGATATCGTGATTAACTTCTACAAAACGAGAAAATGTTAGTATGCTGGAAAAACTTAATAAAAACTTAATTAAATCTTCCTTATCAGCCGTATTTAACGAATTATATCTATCTATCTATCTATCTATATATATATATATATATATATATATATATATGTGTGTGTGTGTGTGTGTGTGTGTGTGTGTGTGTGTGTGTGTGTGTTAAATATAAAAATTCAAATTTTCCAAAATCGGATGGCCATTTCAACGAGTGAATTTACGGCTAGTCTCATCGGCGATAACAAAACATTGTGAGAATACAATATTTTTTGTTTTTGTGTGTGTGAAAAAGGCGGAAATAAGGGTAGAGAAAAAGAAATAAACGTGGCAGATCTTTGCTGTCGGAACTTTAAGTTTGTCACTTGGTGACAGAAGCAAAAAGTGATACATTAAAATAAATTAAAAATGAAAACATTTAAGAAAGAAATGGGTCAGACAAAATAACACCCTCACAAGGTCGATTTTAAAGGGTCACAAATAATGTTAAAATAAAAATAAACTGGTTAAAAATTTTATCGAGATGGAAAATAGATTTAATAACTGCAAGTTATTATATTATATAATTAAATTATATGGCTAAGAAGAAACAATTAAATTATATGGTTAATAAGAAACAATTAAATTATATGGTTAATAGGAAAACACATTTTAAGGAATTTTAATTCCTGACTAATTATTAAGAAGTTAAATTTAAATCTATAATGACATTAATACCAAAACAAAGAATAGAACTAGAAAGAAAATAGATTTAAGAAAAAGAAAGTTATTGCATAATATAATTTAATTATATAGTTAATAAGAAGAAAATAAACAACTATTAAAAGGAATTATAATTTTAGACTATTTATTTGAAAGTTTTTATCCACATGTAAATTTATGATGGAATTTGCTTATAGATACTTTTCTTAAGTTCAAAAGCAAATTTTCCTCAGGATATCTTAATATTTACATTTTTTCAACTAAGTATCGATTGCAGCTATCATATATGTTATTGTGTGCGGTCCGAACCTATTAACCTTCAACTCACTATTGGGTTAGGTTCCTCCTTTTTCATTTTACAAAATCTTCGAGAAATGAAAGTTTGGAATTTTAGATTCGGTTGGAAAAGTAGTGTTTATGCGAGTAATAACATTACTTAAATTCTTCCTTCGAAATTCCAATGTAAACTTGATAACTATTTTTGTTATTTGGGAGGGGGAGATCTTGGCTTGCTAGATCACTTGGGTAGTCTTACATTTGCCTTCTACGAGACAAAAGTTGATGGATATACAATTGAAAAGGATATTATAAAAGTTTTCATTTTAGCTCAATTTAAATTCTTTAAAATCTGTCCATTGTGGAAATTAATGATATTATCTGTAGTATCTGTGCAAGAATAACTAATTTTAATAGTATTTCTATTAAAGATTCGGCATAGGCGGTTATTGGTATAGAAATATTTACTGACCAAATTCAGAAAATAGTTCACGATGTTGATGTTATATAGTCTACAGAATAGTGCGGTTAAACCATATATATATATAAATATATATATATATATATATAATCTTAAGATTTTCAATGAAAACTGTATATATTACAAATACAAGTTCAAAGGGCAATCTTGTAATTTGTCAAAATACCTTATCCAACATTCCAGGTAGTGACCTTAGATAGGTAGGAGTGGAGAAACAGATGTTAAAATGATATCAAGATCTACAAAACTGATCGGATTGACCGGCTACGAGAAACAAGCGCTGGACTAAGTCTTCATAAATTATACCCTCGACCAGGTTTATAGATTATATGCAAATCACGGGTGGGAATTAAATAATCTCAAACCAGGTCTCAATGCCCCAAGCGAACTTTTTGGTGGATACTTATACGTTGCAATTCGACTGAAAATTTCGATATATTATATATGCATGAATAAACATACTCATATATATATATATATATATATATATATATATATATATATATATATATCAAACATGTTTCGTTATCCATGACATAAAAGGAAAATTTTATCAATTTGCTATATAGTTTTTCTAATATTCGTATATTTTTCCGTTTGATGGTGGTAAGAGGTTGTAAAAATTGTTCGTAGTGTCTAAGGTATTAAAAGGTTTCGATCAATTCTTTCTCTCTCTCTCTTTCTCTCTCTCTCTCTCTCTCTCTCTCTCACTCACACACACACTATATATATATATATTGGGACAGCAATACCTCTATTATACAAGTTTCGTTAAAACCGACTGATAAGTTACTGACGTTATTTTATTTAATTTTCTTGTGTTCTAATTATTTATTTATTTTCTAGATATAAAGTATATAGAAACTGTCCAATTGTTCTGTATTTTATTTTGCTTTTAGGTGAATATTTGGATTTTTTATCTATGTATATAGAGTTATTGGAGTTTTTGTCATTGTCCAAACATAGTTTGCACGACGTGTTCGTGATCATAGGCGACGTTATATATATATATACGTTGGTACGAAAGACTAAAAAGCAATAGTTGTTTCCAGTGAAAGTGAAACCGTCGACTGAAAGAAAAATGAATGGATATAAGTCAAATTTTTATTTCCTGGTATTGATATCAAATTTTCTGCACTATTGTAAGAACTGCATACTTGAAACTTCTGAATATCGTTTCTTATGTCTTTGTCTATGAGTGTATCAAATTTGATTAAAATCGGACCACTACTTCTATAACCAGATTTTTTCGATTATCGATTTTCGATTTTTATCGGGGGTACCTCGACACAAATCCTAGCTAAGAACACTCGCAAACGCTTATAGTACAACTGTGTAAATTTTCAAGAAAATCGATTCAGCCGTTTCGCAGTCTATAGGCAACGGATACACACACACACACACACACACACACACACACAGAGAGAGACAAAGTTTCATTTATAAATAAGTTTATATATATATATATATATATATATATATATATATATATATATATATATCCCTCCTGTTACGGGTTCGAATTATTTAGGGTCGTTTTTTCTTTTGTCTTAATGTAAGATATTTAATAGTATGTAAATCAATATGTAAGCTGCCATAATTTTAGACGAAATATCAATATAAATATTTTTTCAAATATAGCACATTGTGGTCGAGATTCTAGTTGATGTCATATATATATATATATATGTCCTTCTATGGCAGCACGGCTTCACTCACTTACACACAGGCGTAAGTTATCCTCCCTCTAAATTAAGAATATATATTCATGGTATTTTCTTCATTTCTTCAGATGAGCTCTTCGGTATAATACCTAAACTTTATCAATTTAAGCACAATACTAAGCTGGTGTTGAGATCTTAAAATTTCCAGTTGAGTTGGGTAGATGTAACCGTAAGTTCTATGCTAATAGTTTCTTTCCTCTCGCTTGTCTGAAAATGAGATTCTGATCTCGAAATATTAATGAATAATAAATAGGTCATATCCAACACCTTCTTTACCTTCCTTTATTATACTAAACGCATTGTGATAGCCTTCAAATACCTATCCATACACCTTATATACAATGCTTTAAGCAAATTACAAAACCTCTCCTTGGGTTTCAATCCTGAGTAAATGCAATCGGCTGTCTAACCGTACTGATGAGCTGTAATACAGCGAAACAGATCTGTCTGCAGATGGCTATATATATATATATATATATATATATATATATATATATATATATATATAAACCTACTCATGTATATATGCAAAATTATATTATATTTTTCTTACATACTGTCTTCTTTATTTAACTCTATCTATCTATCTATCTATCTATCTATCTACACACACACACACACACACACACACACACACACACACATATATATATATATATATATATATATATATATATCCAAGTATATGGTAGATATGGATGGAATAATAAAATAAAAATAAATGGATTCTAATAGTTGATTAATAATGCTGATCTAAATTTAATCAAATATTAATATTAATATTAATGCCCCAAAAATTGTTTTTTGAGTCTGCTCTCATATTCTTCAAATTAGAAGTTACTTTATTCTGAATGGTTCACACTGTCTATGCAACAATGCCTCCTTGATTAAGAGATTTTGGTTTGTTTTTAACCTTTTAAATCCCTTCAACTTGAAATAAACCTCATCACTAAGACGCAACTCGTGTCGAAACAAAATAGCTACTTTTGTAGTGATATTATAACATATCCATGTTATAATTTCTGAATTTCTGAAACAGACATCCACCATGTAATGATGAATTCTATGCCTACACTGGTTATATCTTCAATTGTTCCATCGTCGGTATTAGACGCTCTTCCACCCATTAACAAATGTAACAAATTTAAAACCATGTCATTACTGATACCAAAACAAGGAACAGGTGATAACTGCTCGACCAACGCCAACAAACAACACAGAATTCATAATATCGGGACAACTCTTCCTTGCCGCATTCTCCGTCCACCAAAACATAAAATGATGTCAAATATATTACAGTTTTCCTCCTTGTTTAATCATATTTATAAAAAAGGTAGTTGATCGCTATATCTACGTGCGTATATATCCGTACTATATCGTGATTGTCTAAGCATAGCTAGGACGTTGCACAAAACCGAACGAATGAATCGTCAGAGCTAGTTAAGTTTGCTAACCATTAAGCCACGTCATATACACAATCAGTAATATATGTGTGTATATATATGAATATATATATTTGTGATGAGTTGCTTTTGTGCAAGTGCACGCACACGAATGTGTGTGCGTATATTGGGGGTGTATGAAACGGGGCTGTTTGCAGCTATCGACCAATCTAACGCAAACAGTTATGACCCTGAGGGACAAAGTGCTTTTCAAGTACCCGCTGTGCCGTTTCCCCGACCTATGATGCGGGTCCGTAGCATCAGTCAACGCCTTCTTTCTTCTGCAATATTTTTTTATCTCTTCTTTGGTGGCCACCAGTTTTGCATTTCATTTCAAATACGAATAGAGCATTTCATTTAACGCCGTCGTGACTTGGCACTCCATCACTCCCAGATTTATGGGCGCGGCATTTGGCTCTAATGGAGGAAACATGGGTTTCCATACACAACAGTTTGTTCACAGACAAGACACACAAGCTCTTCCTTTACGCTATTCCAGTTCAACTTCCTTTCAAGTAGTACTGTTAATCACACCCAACCAACCAGATCCACCATGGCCTTGCGGGATTCGGCCTTGGTTAGTGCCGCCAAATCACCATCCCGCTTTGTTATGGTGGTGCTTCAGATTCTTAAGTCAGTCAGTTAAGAGCCATACGTGAAACACGCTTGGATGATCATGTCTCGAAAGAGACATGACTAACTGGGCAGAAGATTATCCTGCAGTAGGTTGTCATTGCTTTCTGCAAGGGATGAGCCTCTTCACCTGTTCAATAGACAGTGGTTGGAGTGTGAACCGGGCGATAGTTTAGTCTATCTACTCCAATTAGTATATATATATATATATGTGTGTGTGTGTGTGTGTGTGTGTGTGTGTGTGTGCGTGCGTGAGTGTGTGTGTGTGTGTGTGTATTCTTCATTACTCAGCGACATAATTATTGCAAAAAAAGAGCAAATACGCCGCAAGAGCTTTCATTACTGGTCAATCAATTACGTGCCATACGTGATACACGCTTGGGCGATCATGTCTCGAAAGAGACATGACTGACTGGGCAGAAGATTATCCTGCAGCAGGTTGCCATTGCTTTCTGCGGTAGACTGGTTGCCGACCAAGGCTATAGAACCCAATCTGTCCTGTTATTTAACCCATAACTGGAAGGAAGAGACGGATTAATACCTTTCCCAAGGGTATTTGCGTGTAAGTGAATACAATGAATTCAACTGGAATTCGAACTCGGCCCCCCGATTTCTCGTTTCGAGCCGATATCCACTGCACCACAACGCACATCCTTGTAGGATTCTTAAGTATCGGAGATTTTAAAATATGCAAGAAATAATTATGATCAATGTTCTTTTTTATTTTCTTCCTTTTCTTCATCTTTTTATTCACCTCTTCAAACAAAGATTCCCTGCACCTTTTTCTTCATTCTCTCCTCCTTCTTTATTCCCTCATTCATATCCTCCTTCTTCTCCTTTATCTGCAGCATAGAAAATGTGATTTTTTACCAACCATTAAATTCAGGAAGGCTTTCGGCCATATAACTTTGATTCTCGGCTGATCACTGAAGTCAAGCAACATCGAGTCTGGTCAGTACCTAGATGGGAGAATGCTTGTGAATGCCCAGTGCTCTTAGCTTGGATGTGCGGGTCGTATAATGAATACCGTTTCGGATTTAAAAATAGGTGAGCAGAGTTCGAATTCCAGTCGGGTTTTTCAGATTTACTTGCATGCAAATACACTTGAGCGATCATGAATCAAATGATCGCTCAAGCATTTCATATTCACCCCTCCCAACACAGATCGTGTCAGCGCGGTAAGAATCTGGGAAAGGACTACGTCTAATAAAGAAAGAAGAAGGTTTGGTTTAGTTGATTTTGTTTAGCGGCATATCACCATCTAGTGGTTAATTAATGCCGAAATTTAAATATTTTAACACAATTTTATGGCTTCAACTATATATATTTTAAGATCTAACTGTATGCGTTTAGTTACAAAAAAAAATGTGTTGTTGGTCATTTTGCTATAAGATATATTATTAGTGATTCTATAAAATTGTATTACTGGTAATTTTGCTTTAAAATTATTTTGCTTGTCATTTTACTAAAATAGATATTGTTGGTCATTTTACAACAAAATGCATTACTAGTAATTTTACTATAAGATGTATTTTATGCACTCATAATGTTTTGTTTTTGTTTGGGGTTTCACTATTTTCCCATAACTTGGACCCTAACAAGTGCTACCATTCAAAAACAGGTGATTTTCTAAGCACAGCTTAGATATGGAACAAAGCCGAAAGTAAGGGACACCCAGTGAGAATCGAACTCACTACTCAATTGTAATGATTCTAGCGAGACAAGCTTGCTAAATATTACACCACCTCGAGGTGTCCCTACTATTTAAGGACAGAGTGGACCTGGGACAAGCAGAAATTAAGAGGTTGTTTCACACTCCTCAAAATCTATAATCTTCAAATCAGAGACTTTGCTGCCTGATGTACTTTATCATCGTACGCAGGACTAATTAGACGAAGAAGAAAAAGTGCAGGAAAATATTATCATTAGAGTTGTTACTGTTATTGTTCCTTGATTTCAAATTAATATCAATAATTATTATTATCATTATTATTTCTTATCTGTATGTGGATTCCCTCTCTAGAGCCACAGTTCAGTCAGTTAAGGGACATACGTGATACCCGCTTTGGGCGATCATGTCTCGAAAGAGACATGACTGACTGGGTAAAAGGTTATTTCGCAGTAGGTTGCCATTGCTTTCTGAGGTAGACTATAGAACCTAGTCTGTCCTATTATTCAACCCATAACTGGAGGTAAGAGACGAATTAATACCTTTCTCAAGGGTATTTGTGCAAGCGAATGCAAAGAAATTCAACTAGAATTCGAACTCGACACCCCGATTTGTCGTTCGGAACCACAATTAGCAAGCTGATATTGCAAGCTGTCTATGTATCTTCGAGCATTATAGCTTCATAGAATGCTTATTTGCTGTGCCTCGTTGGCTATCAACACTACGTAAGCCAGCCTTGCTTATCAATGTTATGCGATCTATCCCACTGAATTCTCAATACTAGTTACTTTGCACTAAATTAATCTTAGTTTATAGAGATACGGGAGAATATTACATATACATTTCTACACGAGGTCGGACGAAACATTATCGGGACTGGTGTTACATAAATGAAACTACAAAACATATGAATTTAAGCTCCTTCGAAGTAGCCACCTTCTGAAATTGCATACTGTTGTTTCAATCGATGAAAGTATTCATGAAACATTTTTTCTGGGATAGAGAGCAGATGTCTCGCCGCATGCTCTTGGATGTCCTCGACGTCTTGGAATCTTGTTCCTTTCAAATGGTATTTAATTTGGAAAGAGAAAAAAGTAGCAACTGGTGAGATCTGGTGAATATATTGGTTGCCGCTCCATAACAATAGCAACAGAATCGCTACTTTTTGAGTTGAAATCGCAAATCTTAACAATGCAAATAAATTGCAAAGCGGAAAAATTCAATGTAAGGATTTTCGTTCTCTAGAAGGACTCCATCGGATTAAAGTAATTTTTTTCTAGATAGAATTATCTATGCACAGGACGTGGAGGCGCGATATAAAAAGAACTCAAGCATCGGTTATAATTGTGTGCCAAGGTAAAACGCTGATGATGCTGGAAAGCTGATATTTAACATTATCAAATTTAAAATTATATTAATTGTTACCGATTTATTTTTTCCGGCTTATGACGTAAATCAACCTTTCGCTAGTTATTTAAAACCTGAAAATACTTTTGGAATGTAAGAATCTTTTGTAAATCACAATGATTTACTGATACACATCCTACTATTTAGCCTATAGCTGGAGAGAGAAAAGGTGGATTCTTACCTTTTCCAAGAGTATTTATATGCAAACGAATGTAACGAACTCGACAAGAATTGGAACAATGCTTTCCAGTTTTTATTTTCTAGCAGTTATCAATTAACACCAGTCGCACACCCAAGCTTACATCGCCTTGTATTCTCTTTAACATTTTTTATACTCTGGAAAGTGACTGTTAGAAAACTTGACACACATGTTTGATCCTCTGTGATTAGCTAAGTTGCCCTTGGGATTTGTATTGAATGAACTAAAGTTTGTAAAAAAGACGGACTAAAGTTAGTTTTATAGATACCGATAGAAACTCCTCAGTGATTATCAATGACTGGCAAGCTTTATTTTTTTATTTTTTTATTTTTTATTTTTTGTGGTATTGTGTCCTATAAGGGCGTACGCGATCATGTCTATACACAACTTTCTTTACTTATTACCTGCAAATTATCACAACGTTTTGTAATGATAATGGAGTTATCATTGACTATGCGAAGGCATTCGACAAGATACGACCCAAAGAACTGAGGGAGATGCTCGGCAGCCTCAATATTTTCGGCAAAAACATAAGAGTAATCAAGAATCTCTACTGGCAACAAACGGCCTGCATACGGACAGGTAACGATCTCAGTAAATTTACAAAAATAGAAAGAGGCGTAAGACAAGGATGTGTCTTTTCACCGGATCTGTTCAATCTGTACAGCGAGAATATCTTGAGGACCCTAGATGGCACGCCAGGATTTGTTGTTGGAGGACACAACTTGAACAACATAAGATACGCAGACGACACAGTGCTGATAGCGGACACGGAAAGGAAGCTACAAGACCTCATACAGAAGGTAGCGGTGGAGAGCGAAAAAAAGGACTACAAATAAACCTTAAGAAAACTGAGTGCATGGTCATCAGCAAAAGTTACAACCCAAAATGCCAAATACAGGTGGGAGATACCAGAATCAAGCAAGTACAAAAATTTAAATACCTAGAAAGTGTCCTAACTGAAGATGGAAAGTACGACACGGAGATCCGAAGGCGAATTGGCATGGCAAAGGACGCGTTCCAGAAGCTGAGCAAAATACTAACACACAGGAAAATCTCACTGGAAACAAAGAAAAGAGTGCTGGACTGCTACGTGATGTCAGTTCTTCAATACGGCAGCAAATGCTGGACAATATAATCGAAAATGAGGAAAAAACTGGAAGCAGCGGAAATGTGGTTCTACAGAAGGATGTTGAGGATATCGTGGACTGAGCATGCAAGCAACGATGAGGTGTTGGAAAGAATAGTAACAAAGAGGAATACTGAGCATCAGGAAGAGACAACTGAAGTGCCTGGGACACGCAATGAGGAAGGAGAGCCTGGAGAATCTGACTGGCCAGATAGAAGGCAAGAGAGATAGAGGAAGGCAGCGGATAACATATCTGCAGGGCCTGATCAGGTGGTTGACGGAACGGGGGTTGACAGGAGTAACGGGAGCAAACATACTAGGAGCCACAAGGGATAGGGAGACGTGGAGAACCATGATCGCCTACGTCCTGAAAGGACAGGGCACATAGAAGAAGAAGAAGTAGGAACAACCCAAAATGTGAGCTGAGGATTGAAGATGTCGAATTTTAAAAATAATTTTACCTCAAGTGAATAAAAACATTTAGAAGCAAATTGTTACTGAGTAAAAAAATATAAGAAAAAAAAGCACTATTAAGGAGAAAGTACAATTAAAAAAACAGAATTTTAGTGGATAGAAAATAACGACTGACATTTTTTTTTTAATCATATCACCCCAAGCAAGGCGATAACGCCACTGATGCGCAGGGGGCTACGTAAGGGTAAAAAAATGGAAAAGAGAAAGCCGGAAACCACATCCTAACAGGGAACAAGGGATGGGCCTCTTCACCTGTTCAATAGATGTGGGTGGAGTGTGAACCGGGCGATGGTTTAGTCTATCTACTCCAATTGAATTTAAACTTTTAAATTTCAAAGTTTACTGGGAAGAAGTTGGAAGCACAGAACTTACGGTTTCTTCTAGCCATTTCTGCTTTAAAATGATGAAACTTTGCCGCCGATCTAGTTCTAAACTTATTTATAAATGGAATTTTATCTCTGTGTATGTGTGTGTGTCCGTTACCTATAGACTCCGAAACGGCTGAACCGATTCTCTTGAAAATTTACACAGTTGCGCCATTTACACATAAGCGCCATTTCTGCTTTAAAATGATGAAACTTTGCCGCCAATCTAGTTCTAAACTTATTTATAAATGGAATTTTATCTCTGTGTATGTGTGTGTGTCCGTTACCTATAGACTCCGAAACGGCTGAACCGATTTTCTTGAAAATTTACACAGTTGTACTATAAGCGCCATTTCTGCTTTAAAATGATGAAACTTTGCCGCCAATCTAGTTCTACGCTTAAATTCATAAAGTTTAGGTAACGTAGAGGAATCAGAATAATTTCTATGAAAGTATTTATACAAAAAGCAGAGAGAAATTACGTTACAGGAAAGGGGGTACAAACATTTAGAAGTTTTTTTTTTAGAAATATGATATATGCCGCCCAAAAGCTAAACAAAATATTAACAATCGTGAAAATTTCATTGAGAGTAAAAAGCGCTAAAGCATGGTGTAATATCTGTTGTCTACGGTAACTGATTCGAGACAATTTCCTCACAAATCATGAGGAGGCTTGCAGAAACAGAAATGTGACTGTACAGAAGGATACTGAGAATACCATGCATAAAATATGTGAGGAACGATTAATTTTAAGTAGAATGGAAATAAAAAGAAACCAAAATTAGTATCAAAAAGATACAGTTGAAATTTCCAGGACAGATAATTAAAAAAAGGCTCGGAGAATTGGATACTCATAGGACATATTGAAGGCAATAGGAACAGATAGAAACACAGAGTAACCTACCTAAAGAGCCTGTATAAATGGGTGGCTGGCAGAAATGGTAAATGATAGCAAAAAGACAAATATTTCTGAAAGTGACGAAGGAGTTTGTGGAAAGCTATGATTGCTCACATACTGAACGGTCAGGATACATAAGATAAGAAGAAGAAAAGGGAAGCGTAGTCCGATCCGCCCAAGATTCCCCAGAATCTATATCCTTATTCCCTGATATTTAGTCAGGCTCAAATTCTTCCCTGGTCTTTTGAACATAAGTAGATGTTCGTCTCTTGTTTCCTGTTTAGGATTGGGGTTCCGGTTGCTTTTAAAGTATTTCCCTCTATATCACTTCCGGTGGGCTCTTGCGTCTTGGTGTCATTATCAATTTGCTTGGGGTGCTGTCTCTTACTATAAAACCAAGTGGTTTTTGGGCCTTCTATGGGATGAAAATATTTTCAGAAAAATAATAATTATCTATAATATCAGATTAATTAACATGATAGTACTGGCTGGCCTCATGGCCAAACAAATTGAGTATTTTCTTGTAATGCTAGTTGTCAGTTTACAGGTTTAAATAGTAGGTGGAAATATTAATATTAAATTTCAAAGCTTTCGGTTGCATTACAATCTTCCTAACGACAATGTAACGCGAAGGGAAAATAATGAAGTACTTAAAATATTGATTTTTTTATACTACCTCAAACAAAAGTTTAGGAAGAAAACACTTATCAATATTAGAAAGGGTGATAATAGTTGATTTGAAAAAATAATTTTCCAGAAACAAAAAACAATTTAGAATATTCTTTATAAATTTCAAGTGACAGTAACGGTAACTGTTTGGTCAATAAATGTCAAACTTGTTTTTTTTATAAGGAAACAGATTATCTCACAATTACCATACCATTAAGATCATTTGTTAGAGTCCGCGAGACGATATATAGTAAGAAAAGGGGTTGGTTCAACGCTGATGGCTCTGTTGTTCCAGAAATGTGGGAGTGGCTCCTGTCGCTTGACACTATGTTTTTCGTGAAGGTATTTATGCACTAGGGCACCGATGGCCAGTACGTAGCAAACTGTATTGCTTGTAATATATGCAGAATGTATGTAGTAAGAAACATTTATAACAAAAATTATATAAATGCGAAAAAAGCAGGAAGATGTGAAGAGACTTGATCTTTCACAACCAATATACCAAGTAAATCGACACATAAAGAAATAATAATCATGTCAGACTATTATTTTTCTGCTATGTTCAGTGTCCTTTCAGGACGTAGGCGATCATAGCTCTTCACAACTTTCTAACTTTTGTAGCTCTGAGTAATGTTTGTCATTTTGCTATCAATCATAACCCCTGTTCTACCAACAGTTTTCCCAAACTCTTAGGTAGATTATTACTTATTGCCTTCAAAATATCATGTGAGTGTCAAATGATCCAATCCGTCTTTCCTCATTATATGGCATAAAAGATTACGCTTACACACGTGTAAACAAGGATTGAAGTAAATGGCGCTTATTTACGAAAACGGTTTGCTAACCATTATACAACATGGATGCATGTGGAGGAATACAAATATTTATTTTTAAATGGACGGAAAAATTTTGTGCCCAGTCACTAGATGTAATTAGTACAAATTTTTTAGGTTAAGATGCAAATGGACAAGCATTTTTGTGCCTTGTCACTGGATGAAATTAGTACGTCTTATTTTTTTTTAAGTTAACGTGCAAGTATACAAGTATTTTTTTTTTTTTGCACAATCACTAGATAAAATATGTACGTCTTTTTTAATTTAACATGCAAGTGGACAAACGGGTAAGTGTAAAAAAAAAAGGAAAAGAAACGGACGGAGTGGTCTCAAAAACAGAAAAGTAGATTTGTTTTTTATGTCTTCTAGCAATAATTGCTGCAGAACATTTATAATAAAGGCGAACTAGAAAGATATATAAGTCAAAACATGTTTGGTGTTTGAGAGATAAACATAAACATAGATTTCCCAATCAGGCCAGTAATAGGACAAGAACGGTGTGGTTTCGTTAAAGACACTGGAACAAGGAATGGCATATTTATGATTAGGATGCTCTCTGAAAGGGTAATACAAATGAAGAAGCACTTATACCTGTGCTTTATTGATTATGCGAAGGCGTTTGACAAAATACGCCACAAAGAATTGATGGAGATGCCTTGACATATTTTGGAAAGACTTGAGAGTAATCGAGAATCTTTCCAAGAATCTTTCCAAGAATCTTTACAATTTTTATCCGTATACAAGCAAACCTCTTGTATACGGACAGGTAATAAATTCAGCAGATATACAAAGATAGAAAGGGGCGTAAGAAAAGAATGTGTCTTTTCACCGGATCTGTTCAACTTGTACAGCGAGAATATTTTGAGGACCCTAGAAGTTATGCCTGGATTTGTCATCGGAGGCCACAATTTAAACAACCTAAGGTACACAGATGATACAGTGCTGATAGCAGACAGAAAGAAAACTACAAGACCTCCTACAGAAGGTAGCTGAAGAAAGTAACAAGAAAGAACTACAAATAAACTGCAAGAAAACCGAATGCATGGTCATCAGTAAAAAGGGCAGCCCAATATGCCAAATACAGGTCGGGGATACTAGAATCAAGCCGTTACAAAAATTTAAATACCTGGGAAGTGTTATAACAGAAGACGGAAAGTGTGACACAGAGATCCGAAAGCGAATTAGCATGACGAAGGAAGCCTTCCAGAAGTTGAGTAAAACATTAAGAAACAGGACAATTTCGCTAGAAACAAAGAAGAGAGTACTGGATTGCTATGTGTTGTCCGTTCTTCAATATGGCAGTGAATGCTGGACAATATCATCAAAGATGAAGGAAAAACTTGAAGCAACAGAAATGTGGTTCTACAGAAGGATGTCATGGGTCGAGCATGTGAGCAATGATGAGGTTCTAGATGGAAAGAAAAAGGAAATTAATACTGAGCATCAGGAAGAGACAGCTGAAGTTCCTGGGACATGTAATGAGGAAGGAGGGCTTGGAGAACCTGATACTAAGAGGCCAGATAGAGGGAAAAGGAGACAGGGGAAAGCAACAGATAACATATTTGAAGGACCTAGTTAGGTGGATGACGGAACGAGGGTTGCATGGTGTAACAGGAGAAGGCGTGCTCAGAGCCACAAGGGATAGGGAAACGTGGAAAGCCATGATCTCCCACGTCCTGAAGGGACAGGGCACATAAAAGAAGATAGAAGAACACATGTTACGATACCGCCAAAATGACTTTCATCACTCAATACTATTAAAATACGTGATTGCAAATACTGTAATTGCACTGGTAGTAGCAACAAAATCATGATCAATTATTACTATTCTCATTATTTTACAATGTTTTTTTTTATTATTTAATTATTTAAGACAGTTTACGAAAAGGAAATCTCAGGATTCAAACACCTTTTCCTGGTCAGATTCAAATTAGGCCAGTAAAAAGTTATATTAAAAATGCAAATTAAACATTTAACATAAAAAAAATGATAAAGATTTAACATACAAAGCTTTGAAGTATCAAAATTAGGAAGATTATCTGATTACGGTTTAGCGTAATCACCTGATCTTCTTAATTTTATATATATATATACATATATATATATATGTGTGTGTGTGTGTGTGTGTGTGTGTGTGTGTGTGTGTGTGTGTGTGTGTGTGTGTGTTATAAAAATGTAATCAATATTTGCTCAGTAAAAAATTTATTTAATTATATTGAGTCCTCTGGCTGAATCAGTTTTAATATTTAATTCTTAATAATTAATATTAATAGGATCCGTTTGGGATTTACCTTTCTGCCATTTCTTTTTGTATATATATATATATATATATATATATATATATGTGTGTGTGTGAAACCGCGGTAGGTTTTGGCGATCTTGTGATTTTTTTACGTGTCTTTGCTCTACATTGCTTCCTCTTTGTTATTCCGCTTTGGTTAGTTCTGTATCGAGCACTTTTTCTTTCTTTGTGGTTGGTTCCGTTTGGGGTTTTTTTCTTTACTGCGGGGTATTGTATGTATTGTCTGTATTCCGCAGTTTTCTTTTTTTTCCCCCTCTTGTCCAACGCCTTATAGCGACGGACAATAACGGAGTTAGATTCTGTCTGTTATTTGTTGTCCTCAAAGTTTATTTTCGTATAATTTTAGGATTTAGATACTTACAGAGTCGGTCTTGTTATTATATATATATATATATATATATATATATATATATATATATATATATATATTTGGACAACAATCTCTCCTTTATGCAGGTTTCATTAAAAATGAGACAAAGTATAATCGTTAAATTTTTATATAATTTTTTATGTGTCCTTATGATTTTTTCTTTTCAGAACTCAAATTATATAATAATTGTCCAAAGATTTTGTACTTTCGAGCGCTTTCGGCTATACTTTTAGCCGTTATCAAGAATTAACTTTGTTTTACTTCTAAATAAACATGTGTATTTGTCATAAAAAGTTTTTACCTTGTATGTCACTTTTAATGAAACCTGCATAAATAAGAGACCAAAAAAGTTTAAATAAAATTGTCGATTAATACCATTTCGTAATTTTTCGTAAGGTTTCTTAATATTTATATATATATATATATGTGTGTGTGTGTGTATGTGTGTGTGTGTGTGTGTTTAATAAGGAACAAAACATGGATAAAAATGCCTACTAGTTGCACAAAGGCGCACAATCGAATTCACATTGTCATACGCATACACATCAATTAAGCTGGCGAACGCTGCTAGACAGGAAGGATGCACGTGAGGTTTGCATGACCAATGAGGAAACAAACTCAAAAATAAAATAAAAAAAAAACAGAAAGTTCTTTTCCAATCCATATTTCATTTTCTGGTCAAGCTTTAATAAAATCTAAAATGTTAAATTTATTCCGTATTCGTTCATTATTCTATCATTCTTTGGGATCCCAATTCATATATGAACTCAGTTCACACACACACAAACACACACACACACACATATATATATATATATACATATATATATATACACTATATATATATATATATATATATATATATATATATATATACACTACCGACCATAATTATTAGGTCAACCCAGTTTTCTAAAAGAAATGATGTGTTTCATACTATTTTTAGTATTTGTTGCCAAGTGAATAATTCTAAATGAAAATAGAATGGTTCTTTTGCTATTATTATTTTGCAAAATTTTACAAGGCAAGGAAGCAAAGATGAACTCGTCCGAATCACCCTAAGTTTTCTTCATTCTTTCATTGATGAAACTGCAATATAGGTAATTATTAAATTGGCGTATGATACATCATACGCTAAAAGTCCGCCTTCTTCAAGAGGCAGAATCGCCGACTGACCCCAATTCGGTCGGGTTTCAATCCTGGGTTAAAAAGCAATTGGATGTTTAGCCGTACTGATGAGCTGTGATACAGCGAAACAGATCTGTCTGCGGATGACTATTTATCTATCTATCTAGATATATATTGGAGAGCAGTTTAATATATCGTACAGATAGATTTTATATAATCGACTGCATGTGCATATTTGTGTATCTATAGAGTCTGTGCGCTTATATTGTAATTTTTATTAAATTTCTCAACAAAAATATCTACTAAACTAAGCTTCCCCACAAAAAAAGAATGTGAAACAATATCCTACCTGCTGTGAAAATCCGCATTCATTCACTTGATTTTGTCACTGAATTTACCTTCAGTGGGAAATATACAACTACTTCAACCACATATATACCTCATCATTGCATAATGGAACCTTTATGTAGCTCGGCGTTAACCAGGAATATTGCAAAATAGGATCTGTTAACATCCAGCTTTTTTTTTCTTGCATTGTTATTCTTATAGATTTCCAAATCAAATCTTCTTCCCATATTCATATCTTTGGTATCTCTTGCAACTCTTCTGAACTGTTTCCTTAAGTTGGCGAAAGCTGCCATAATCCTTGCTTTCAGTTCAACTTTGATTTTCCAAGAAGTTTTATTAGTCTATCGCTCAACTTCACCCCTCAAATAATAATCAAGGAGGTTGCAAGTGGCCAGATGTAAGGGGTGATGTGGTCGCAGAAATTGTCTTACAGCCATGACTGGGTTATCCTATTTGTGTGACATGGTGCAGAGTCCTATTTCCAAACACAGCATCTTCCAGCAGCTAAACTTTTGATCCAGGGCATCACTACCTCTTCAAGGCGCTTGATGCGGGCCTCCATCTTGAGTGAGACCCTGTGGGGAAATGAATAAAGGCATAACGTCACCCTCACTAGTGATCACTACAAACATCTTCTTAATCCCCTTTAGTCTCAGCCAACTCTTTCCGAATCCTCTGCACCGGCCTTAGATTGACAACCCACACTAGGAAATGTTAATATTGGAGCTTCCGGGAACGAATACCAAGCAGTACAGCATACCGTTTCCAAATTTCGGGGAAAATGAATTGCGTCATGGTGCGCTTTTACTCACAGACGGTGCCGATCTGACCCTACTATACTGTGCAGTGGACAACATCAAAAACAACGCGAATACTCGAAATATAAAATGGCAACCCGTCGGACCCTGCATATATAAAACAATTTGGAAATATTTCGACTTTTTTTACAGATGAAACTGCGTCGTCAGAAAAACGAACTTTATTTCGATTAAATCTACATTGGTAAGACAAAACACGATTCACGTTAGTCATGTGGACGCCATTAGTAACGGTTTTGTTTTCTAATACTTCCACACCTCTTGAGTTTTAGTGGCTTTACAAACAAAAAATTGTCGTTCGGTACACAACACATACTACTACTTCACATTATATATAACACCACTTGCGTTCTGTTGCACATAAAATAACATACATCCTCGAAAATGGCTAAAAGTATAGACAAAAACGCTCGGATAAACGAAACATTTGGAAAACGTTTATATAATTTATGTTCTCAAATGAAAGAAATCATAAGATCACATGAAAAACTAAATAAAAACATAGCCATCACAGCTTGTCACTCATTTTTATGAAATCTGCACGCACATATATTTATAGTCATCCGCAGATAGATCTGTTTCGTTGTATCACAGCTCATCAGTACGATTAGACAGCCGATTGCTTTTTACCCAGGACTGAAACCCGACCGCATTGGCGTCAGTCGGCGATTCTACCTCTGAGCTATGGGCGCTCGGTAAAAGGAGGCAGACATTTAGCGTGTATACTATCATTATACAAGCCCAATAGCTGAGAGTGTTCTAATTCAGTGCTGAATGAAAGATGCGTAGATGCCAGAGTACTACTCTTTTTCAAAGTCTACCATTCCATCAGGGTGTGAGAGAGTAGTTATCCGCAGACAGATATGTTTCGCAGTATCACTGCTCATTAGTACGATTAAACAGATATATATATATATATATAGTCATCCGCAGACAGATCTGTTTCGCTGTATTACAGCTCATCAGTACGGCTTAGACTCCGGTCGATTCCTAACCTAGGATTGAAACTCGACCGAATCGGCGTCAGTCAAAGATTCTACCCCTAGGCCATAGTAGATGCTAGAGTAGCTACTGTTTTTCAAAGTCTACCATTCTTCCAGAGTGCTCATTCAGGTTGTGACAGCGTTGCGAATGTCTCTCTCTCTCTCTCTCTCTCTCTATATATATATATATATATATATATATATATATTTTTTTTTTTTAATCATATCACCCCGAGCAAGGCGGTAACGCCACTGATGCGCAGGGGGTTACGTAAGGGTAAAAAGAATGGAAAAGAGAAAGCCGGAAACCACATCATAAACAGGAAACAAGGGATGAGCCTCTTCACCTGTTCAATAGATGTGGGTGGAGTGTGTATATATATATATAGTAGATGCTAGAGTAGCTACTGTTTTTTCAAAGTCTACCATTCTTCCAGAGTGCTCAATCAGGGTGTGAGAGCGTTGCGGATGACTATATATATATATATATATATATATATGGAGAGAGAGAGAGAGAGAGAGAGAGAGAGAGAGAGAGAGATTGGCGCATGTAAATATACGTAGTCATTTTTATGGCCCGGTGCAAGTAAAAATAACTGAGTGTTCTCTTTTCTCCCTTTATTTTCACTCAGTGAGTTTGAGTCGTTGGATCTGTCAACAACGATTTCCCGACCCACAACGTAGCACCAAATCTGCAGCAAAGAAAACAAACTCAGCAAAACAAACAGCTGAAAATAAATAACTAAAATCAAAGACTTTTTTTTTTATTTCTTATTATTTGCAGACCTTGGTTTATCGGCAAATATAAATAATGTACGTCTGTGGGTGGGTGGGTGGATGGGTGGGTGTATGTCAATAAAAAACTTCTGTCATATGACATACAATTATGTGTGTATGTGTGTGAAGAAATTTTACGTAGCTCACTGACAATTCGTACTTCAATCCCCAAATGCGGGAAAAGGTTGCACGAACGTATAAGCCGAAACGGATTAAAGGAAACCGAAAAAATAATTTTCAAATAGTACTTTTTATGTTCATTTTAAATTTAATTGTACACACAATCCATTTAAAACTGATATTTTAACTCTTTTTAGATTATCAAAAAAAGAAATTAAGCAACTGTTAGTTTCCTAAATTTAATATTTTTTGAGAGTATAATACTCTTTCAAACATTTCGCAAACAGCGGCGTTTTGAATTTTTTTTCAACCAAGTTGTCACCATTTTTGTCTTGTTCTCACATATTTGGTTTTGTGACTGAGAAAATTATCATTTTAATAGTGAATAAATTATTGAAGAAATTTGTCATAAATATCTACTGGTGATTTCGAACTTTGATTTTTTTAAAGTTAAAAGCCTTACTAAAAACAAATAAATAAACATTTTGGTAGCGAATATATTTCTGAAAAAATTTTGTTATAAATATCTCCTGGTGATTTCGAATTTTTATCTTTTAAAATTAAACGCCTTAATAAAACAAATAAATAAGTAAATAAACATTTTTACAGCGAATAAATTTCTTAAGAAATTTGTGATAAATATCTACTGGTAATTTCGAACTTTGATCATTTAAAGTTAAAAGTCTTACTAAAAAAAACAAAGATAACATTTTGATAGCGAATAAATTTCTGAAGAAATCTGTTATAAATATTAAATATCTACTAGTGATTTCGAATTTTGATCATTTAAAGTTAAAAGTCTTACTAAAAAAACAAAGATAACATTTTGATAGCGAATAAATTTCTGAAGAAATCTGTTATAAATATTAAATATCTACTAGTGATTTCGAATTTTGATCGTTTAAAGTTAAAAGCCTTACTAAAAATAAAAATAAAAACTACCAAATAATTCGTGAAGTCATTTACAGATAAGACGTTTCGACCTTTCCACTATAAGACATCACAGGATATAGTAGACACCACTGACCATAGAGCCAAAAAAAAAGCCACCCAAGATAAAATTTAGCCTTTCTAACCAACTCCCCTTAAGTATGAGCCACGCCTCTTTTACTGAATACATGAAACAGGTGAATTTCTTTTCATTTAAAATTTGATGATGTTAACAGACGGTGAATATTTTTACAAGAATTTTTGGGCCAACCGTGTGCGGAAAAGCGTTTCTAATAAACCGTAAGTTCTTTTGCTTTGGACTCACTTTATTAAACAAGACGGCTATTTTGTAGAGTAAGAACAGCTCATAATCTTTAATCCCAAATCAAACAGTCGCGATCATTATGCATCATTCTCGTAACGGTGATAACATAAGCTTACGATTATATCCCGTTGAAACACCAATTCTCGTACGATCACCAAAGTTAAGCAACATCGAGGCTAATCAGTACCTAGATGGGTATTCAATTGAGCATAACAAGTGCTGTAAGACTGGATATGCGAGTGGAGTAATGTATAATGGTTCGTAGTTGGAAATCGGAGAGTCAAGTTCGAGTTCCAGTCTCTGGTTCAGTCGGGTTCGTCATATTCACTTAGGCGCGTATACCCTTCGAAAATATAAAAATTAACCTCTTCTCCCCCCATCTATAGGTTAATTAGATAATTAGTATCAGTAAATTATTATCAACTCACCCAAATTCTTACAATACAAAAAATATTTTTTGGCTTTAAACAACCTGTAAATGAGTTGATAAGTTGAAAAAACAAATTGAGTCTTTATCTGCTTAGACAGTGAGATCGAGGATATGAGATCAAATTCCGTTCTATTCCATTTCTTTTCACTTTGCACTAATACTCTTGAAAAAGGCATGAACACATCTTCCTCCAGCAATGGGTTAAGTAGAAGGGCAGACTGAGCTGATTTGCTTTGTTTTGGTGCCAGTGTTGTTTGAAGACTCCATAACACACATCTCACAATTTATCTTTTATCATTTCTTCCAGTTATACAAAAGCCTTCACCAATATAACGAAATCATATTTATAGGTAAAATCCCAAAGAAGATCCTATTTATATTAAACTTAATGTATTAAAACTGATCCAGCCAGAGGGGTCGATATAAATAGAATTATCTATTTACGGTGCCAAATATGTATATTTTTTTATAAATAAAACTTCCAAAATCATATGATCATTTCTGTGAAGTAATTTCGCTTCGTCAGTGTCCATTTATTATGAAAAAAATTGAAAAAGAAATTCATACACCTGAAGTTCACTTAAAAAAATAGAAAAGAAATAAGAAGAAAAGTGGGAGGGGAGTAACAAAAAAAGGGAGGGATGATTATGTCAGAAGATAGGTGTCTAGACGTTGTTGCAGTGGGTAGGGAAGAGAGAGGGAAAACGACGAGAGAGATGACGAAATGGATTCAAGCTCGATCTTTGAAAAGGGCATTTAACGATTACATATGTTTAAATAAATATAAAATAAGCGTGTTACAGGAACCGAAGTTGGGGAAAGGGAAACGTGAAATGACAGGAAAAAAAGAAAAACAAAGAAAGGGGAGATAGGGGAAAAGTTATAAGAGAAAGGAGGAAAAAAAAGAGAATTAGGGGAAACGTACGTTGGATAAGCAGACGTGACAGTTGTTAGCCAAGGAGGGTGGAAAGAAAGGGATTAATACACAAAAAAGAAAAAGAAAAAAGGGAAAGAAGAAATAGTGAAAAGACATAACATGACATAATATTCGGCTTTGTCAAAAGTTTTTCAAGTTTTTTTACGTTTAAAATATGATAGGGTCTGACGGTTGTTGAGATCAAATTAATTTACTTTACAATCTACCACAAGAATGAAAGTAAAAAACGGAAAAAGAAATATTATATTGGTAGAGGTATAAATAAAGGGGAAAAAATTAATATATAAAAAATATATGAGAAAAAGAAGAGAAAAAATATACCTAAAACCAAGAAATTAACTGTTTTAGGTAATCATATAAATAGTTAAAATATAAATAGTTAAAATATAAATAGTTAAAATATAAATATAAAATATAAATATAAAATATAAAATATAAATATAAATAAAATAAAATATAAAATATAAATATAAAATATAAATATAAAATATAATCATATAAATAGTTAAAATATAAATAGTTGTAATTAAGATTATAGCTACTATTAAGCGGCCCCCAATATATCAGTAAAGCATATGTTATATGTTATATGTTATATGTTATGAGTGAAGTACTAAATTGACAACTAAAATTATATATATATATATATGCATATAAATATAAAAATATAGAAAATAAAATAAATATATTTAAATAAAATCAAAATAAATCATAAAAAGTATATAAATGAATGAAAATAAAAACAAAAGTACACATAAAAATAAAATTTAGTACGCAATAAATTATAAAGAATCAAATTTTAAGTTAAAATAAAAGATGAGAATATAATAATGTATCATATATTATAGTAAAAATAGACACGAAGCATATATATATATATATGAATATGCACACTTATGCATGCACAAATACACATACATATATACATATATAAATACACACACAAACATATATACATACACACCTACATAGATACACATATATGCACATATATACATCCCTATACACACACATGTATACACCCACAAAAATTTCCTCACTCACATACCCATACATATATGTATATAGAAATAAACAAACAGGAGATTATGGCTGATAAAAGGGGAAGGATATTTGACTAAGGAATTCGGAAAAATAAAATTTAAATTTTTAAATTTAAAGATTATAATTAAAATTAATATTAAAAATTTAAAAATATAAATAAATAATGAATATAGGCATAAAATAGTATATATAACTTAGCAGATGTGCAAATATAGAAATAGGCACACACACACACACACTTGCATACAAATATACATATGTGCATAAATGCACACATACATACGTGCATGCACCCATGTCCGCTCAAGCACATATACATATACGTATGCATATATTTATGTACATATACATACGTACATATACACCCACACATGCATACACTCGCACAGATAGATAGATAGATAGATAGATAGATAGATAGATAGATAGATAGATAGATAACTTTGTTAATAAGTGATAAATAATGAACTAGAAAAGAAAAGCTTATGGTTTTAATAAAAGGGGCTTTCAGAATTAAGGCTTTCAGAATCGGAAGTTATTAAGTAGTAAAAAGATTTTGTTAAAACTATTTGAGTGGGAGTAATTCGGGGATTAAAAGAATGTATCATCTGTGCTTAGTTACTACTTAATTGATCGGCTCAGAAAAAAGTTTAGGACAAAAGAGTTCGATCTATATGGTTGTTGTGATTAATACTATAGTGATGAAGAAGAGGGAAAGAAAGCTTCTATCGAAAAGAAATTAGTTTTGGATTACATTTCGGCGAGCGGGGATTATATTACAATTTAAAATTAAAAAATTTGAATTCATGACGGCATTTGCTTATGAATTCTATACGTAAATTTAGAAGCAAATTTTTTTTAGGATACATTATTATTTAAATAAATAGATTTAATCTACCGTAAAGGTGTTTGGGGGTGCGGGCTGAATTTATTAGTCTTCAACTTACTATGGGGTTTAGTCCCTCTTCTTTCATTTCCCAAAACGTTCGGGAAAGGGATGCTTCGAACCTGAGACTGGAGTTAGAAAAGGAGTGTTTTTGAGTTTAGTATCGTTATTTAAATTCTCTTGCAGAAATACCAATGTAAATTTAGTAATTCTTGTTATTTGTGGGGTAGATTTTGGCTTGGTAGATTACCTAGTTGAATCTACATTTGCCGTCCACCGGACAGGTGTTAACGAACCTACAATTGCAAGAATTTAAAATACCGGTTTTAATGTCAGTATTATTTAAATTCTTTAAAATTTGATTATTATGGGAACTTATACTACTGTTCATATTGTGAGTGCAGAAGTAGCTAATTTTAAGAGTTTTCTAATGAAGATTTTGTGTAGTAGATTGTTGGCATGGAAATTTTTACTTACTAGTTTAAGAAAATATTTTCTTACATTAATATTAGATATTGTACAGAATGGCGGGATTAACCATATGACTTTTCTTTTTCTACGTTTATTTTTGCACTAGATGGTTCAGAATTAATAACAGGTTTTTCAAATTTCAATTATTCTTAAAACCGCCCTCCTGAAGAGAATTGTTGTATAATTTCTTATTTTCATTGAACATTTTGAGGTTGGATAATAACTGTTTAATTCTAGTATTAACAAAGTTGGTTATTTGCTTTATAATTGTATTAATGTGGTTAGAATAGATTACTATAGCTGGGGGTATGATAGTCTTTGTTGGTGGGAGCCGTCCTTCATATTAAAAGTAATGTCTAAACAGTTAAGAATTCATATTAAGGTGTGTGTGTGTGTGTGTGTGTGTGTGTGTGTGTGTGTGTGTGTGTGTGTGTGTGTGATATAAATATAGTTTTAAGTTTTATATTATGGATTAGTTCTCAATATCAAGGATAAAGCGTATGTAAATATAGATATTTCGAAGATTGCATTCAAACATGAAAAATATTATTGCTACACGGTGTTGAGCACTATATATATTTTAAAAAAAACTTTAATCCAAAAGGAAAAGCAGAAAGGTAAATCCCAAAGACCCGGTACTAATTAATATTAATATTCCAATATTAAAAAATGATATAGGTGGAGGGCTCAATGTAATTTATATTTAAATTACAGAGCAAATTATAAAATAAAATAAATTTCGAAGTTCAAAAACGTTGTATAATCATTTATACATGAAATCTCTAAGAGAGATTTCACGCATCATCGGCAACTTATACTCAAAATAAAATGATATTACCGGCGGAAGTTCAAAAATTTCAAAAAATTTACGTCAGAGAAAAAAACCGGATAGGTCTACTTTTAGATTTGAACAACATTACTTTTAGATTGAGTTGTAAGTATATATATATATATATATATATATATATATATATATATATATATATCCGAGTGGGTACAGAACGAAGAAAGAATTTTTTCCGTCCAAAACATTAATTTAAATCAGTGCTCGATATATGATGTATAGAGCTGTGAATATTTATTATAAATTATGTTTTAGAACATGTACATTATTTTTTAATATATGTCCTCGACAATCATGTTTTTGTTTCAACGTTGGGTACGTTTCTTCGGGAGGTAAAAAGAAAACCTCCCGAAGAAACGTACCCAACGTTGAAACAAACACATGATTGTCGAGGACATATATTAAAAAATAATGTACATGTTCTAAAACATAATTTATAATAAATGAATATATATATATATATATATATATATATATATATATATATATAGTAGCGTTTGAGTTGTAAGTATATATATATATATATATATATATATATAGTATCGTTTCCAGTCGAGCTATTTCCTCGGCCACTAATTCAAACGATATGAAATCGGAATAAAGAAAATTTTTTGCGCTAAACAAACAAAGAGAAAAACCTGAAGTATACTCTATTCGTGTTGAACTATTCTAGTTCCATCCATCATCCGGTTATCTTGTCATCTCAGCAATATTCCCGCGATTTTCATTAGAATCTCATTAAGTAGTTGCTATAACAAAAATTCTCTCACCATGACCGCTTCTGCACATCACGATTACATCTTTTAGATAACTTCACTTTAGATCTTGTCTTAATATATTAACTCAGCGGCAGTGCGTCGAAGTTGCTGCAGAAACGTTTGCTGTTCAACTATCCGTGTACTAAATTAAGTTGTAGCATGAAAGAAAATTTTTACGAAAACATTATCTTTGAGAAAAACAACAAGGGTAAGTTTTCTTCCAAGATTTGTTTAACTTAAACAACGAAGTAACCGTAATGTAATTAAAAGTCCTACCAAGAGTTATTATCGGTGGACACAATCTTAAACCATACAATACGTAGGTGACATCATATTTATGGGAAAATATATAGATAACTGAAGATACTTTTAAACAAAATAATAATGGAAAGAAGGAACGAATGAGTAACCATAAATTATAAGAAAACGGAAAATATGGTCATTACCAAGAGAGACAGTTCAGGATAGGAACTACAAATGAAAAACTGTCAAAATAAGGCAGGTACAGAAACTGAAATGCTTGTTGACAAACGACAAAAAATGGCGCACAAAAATGCGAAAGTACATTAAAATAACAAAAAAAATGTCTTGCAAAAGATAAACAAAATATTAAATTACATGAAAGTTTCGTTAGAAACAAAGAAAAAGTGCTTAAATGCTATGTGATATCAGTTCTTCTTTTTGGTAGTGATGACTAAATATTTTTTTTACAGACAGAAAAGAAACTTGTTACACGATAAATGTTGTTCGACAGAAGATTTTTTTTTTTTACCGTAAGGTCCAGTATAAAGTCAGGTAGCCACCCGAGGTAGAGAGTTACGTTAGAAGGCAGTTTGTAAGGATAGGATGAGAATATAATGGTTAACCCTTGATTTAAACAGGTTAAGATTGTAGTGATCGGGGAAATATCCTCTGATAGTCATTTCCACAAAGCAGAGATTCACGGGAAGATGCTTTTCGAGTGAAACTTACCGATAGAATACGAAGGGAATCTGGGGGTGGGGATTTGCTACAATGTAAATGGCATGACGGGTGCTTGCCGGTAGGGTTAATCCTGGCAGAAGCAAAGAATGCAGTTCGTCTGAGTACTTTCCGTGAAAGTAGCGACAGAACAGCAAGAGTCTTGTCACATCCCGCCTGTGAAAGAGAGATTAGTGGGTGAAAAATAAGTAGTCACCAACAAAGACTCGTAGACGCTTTTGAACTTTATGGAGGCTGGAAAGTGCGATCTGGGGATCTCCTGTTCAAATATGACACTGAGAATATGATAAGAAGTAAGTTTTAAAGAAAATTAAAACGAAAAAGCTACCTATTGTTTGATTGAGAGATATAACGAGGAAAGAAAGCTTGGAGAATTTGACAATCACAAACAATAATGAAGACAAGGGGCTGAAGGAAACAACGAGAAATCTACTTAACAAGTCTGTGTAAATCGATGGAATAACAGTGTCTAGTAAGGATAGGTAAACAAATATTACATAGAGCTACGAAGGATAGAAAATTGTGGAAAAACCACGATCGCCCACAACCTGAAAGGATACGATACATAAAAGAAATTTATAAGAAATCTTATATTTACCTTTTGAACGAGGAGTTTTTATTCTTTCAAGCACCGAGTACTATATATTGAATTTTGTAAGTAGGAGAAAAGATTATTATGTTTTTATGGTAACAAAATGTAGCATCAAAGAGAGACAGCTGAAAAAGAAGGCTTGGGAAATATGTTTTTATGGTAACAAAATGTAGCATCAAAGAGAGACAGCTGAAGAAGAAGGCTTGGGAAATATGTTTTTATGGTAACAAAATGTAGCATCAAAGAGAGACAGCTGAAGAAGAAGGCTTGGGAAATATGTTTTTATGGTAACAAAATGTAGCATCAAAGAGAGACAGCTGAAGAAGAAGGCTTGGGAAATATGTTTTTATGGTAACAAAATGTAGCATCAAAGAGAGACAGCTGAAAAAGAAGGCTTGGGAAATATGTTTTTATGGTAACAAAATGTAGCATCAAAGAGAGACAGCTGAAGAAGAAGGCTTGGGAAATATGTTTTTATGGTAACAAAATGTAGCATCAAAGAGAGACAGCTGAAAAAGAAGGCTTGGGAAATATGTTTTTATGGTAACAAAATGTAGCATCAAAGAGAGACAGCTGAAAAAGAAGGCTTGGGAAATATGTTTTTATGGTAACAAAATGTAGCATCAAAGAGAGACAGCTGAAAAAGAAGGCTTGGGAAATATGTTTTTATGGTAACAAAATGTAGCATCAAAGAGAGACAGCTGAAGAAGAAGGCTTGGGAAATATGTTTTTATGGTAACAAAATGTAGCATCAAAGAGAGACAGCTGAAAAAGAAGACTTGGGAAATATGTTTTTATGGTAACAAAATGTAGCATCAAAGAGAGACAGCTGAAAAAGAAGGCTTGGGAAATATGTTTTTATGGTAACAAAATGTAGCATCAAAGAGAGACAGCTGAAAAAGAAGGCTTGGGAAATATGTTTTTATGGTAACAAAATGTAGCATCAAAGAGAGACAGCTGAAAAAGAAGGCTTGGGAAATATGTTTTTATGGTAACAAAATGTAGCATCAAAGAGAGACAGCTGAAAAAGAAGGCTTGGGAAATATGTTTTTATGGTAACAAAATGTAGCATCAAAGAGAGACAGCTGAAAAAGAAGGCTTGGGAAATATGTTTTTATGGTAACAAAATGTAGCATCAAAGAGAGACAGCTGAAGAAGAAGGCTTGGGAAATATGTTTTTATGGTAACAAAATGTAGCATCAAAGAGAGACAGCTGAAAAAGAAGGCTTGGGAAATATGTTTTTATGGTAACAAAATGTAGCATCAAAGAGAGACAGCTGAAAAAGAAGGCTTGGGAAATATGTTTTTATGATAACAAAATGTAGCATCAAAGAGAGACAGCTGAAAAAGAAGGCTTGGGAAATATGTTTTTATGGTAACAAAATGTAGCATCAAAGAGAGACAGCTGAAAAAGAAGGCTTGGGAAATATGTTTTTATGGTAACAAAATGTAGCATCAAAGAGAGACAGCTGAAAAAGAAGGCTTGGGAAATATGTTTTTATGGTAACAAAATGTAGCATCAAAGAGAGACAGCTGAAGAAGAAGGCTTGGGAAATATGTTTTTATGGTAACAAAATGTAGCATCAAAGAGAGACAGCTGAAGAAGAAGGCTTGGGAAATATAGCACTCACAGGACATTTTGAAGGCAAAAAGAACAGAGAAAAGAGCGCCTAACCCTAACCCTGCCGAGTTTATGTGTATGGTCGGCAGAATAGGGATTAAGAGATATTAAAGTTTCCAATTGGATAAATGGAAATGTTGCATAAAAAGTGAGGAGAAATTTTATAATGCATTTTACCATTTAAGTCATAATCAGGTCTAAGAGGAAAAAGAGAAATGTCTTTCGTCTTAGATCTGATGAAGCCTTAACGCATAATCAACCAAGATGAGAACAAAAGTTCGAAATAATTCCAAGATTATTGAAAATTACTCAACTCAGAAATAAATACAAATTATGACAAGTGACACGAACCCACTAACATAATCCAGTTGTCAAAATCCATCAGACACTGAATATAAAAGATTCCAAAAATACACCACTAAAGTCGTAGTGGATATAGTAGTTGGTTATACATGTGTTAGTATTATCTAGTGGTCATGAGTTCGATCCTTGGATTTGGTAGTGATGAACCAAATTCCAACATGAAAGAACAGTAATTGATTTCACAGGATATTTCGCAATAATCAACGAGATAATCCACATTAGCCAATCTATGGACACCCGATGATGATCAGAGGGTACTTAGTCGAAACGTTGTGTCTATTTATAATAGACACAATATCAACCAAGAAGAGGCTAAAAGTTCGAAATAATTTCAAGATTATTGAGAATTACTCATTTCAGAAATAGATACAAATTATGGCGAAATGCATTATCAAATCTCTCCTCTCTTTTTGTGCAACATTTCCATTTATCAAATTGGAAGCTAAACTCTGTCAGAATTTCAATATCCTTTATAAATATAACATTAGGGGATATAGAAAAAAGACAAATTTTACTGAAGGCTACAGAAGAAAGGAAGATATAAAGGGCCACAATTCCACGCGCTCTGAAAAGACAGGATACAAAGAATAAGAATACTTACAAAATTTGAATGATAAAAACTCTTTTTTAAAAACAAGAAAATATAACGGAAGGTATTACATAATCATATAAATAACCAAATAACATTTTCTTCTTTGCTGTTGGATTTGTAATTTAAAGGTTTACGGCCACATTACATTGAATACCGGTTCCAGTAGGATCAACGAAGTTGAGTAACATCGAGCCTTCTCCTCCAAATATTAAGATTTATATCACTATGCCATTATCTAATCTAAACTTATTTATAAATGGAACTTTGTCTCTGTGTGTGTGTGTCTATGTGTGTGTATATCCGTTACCTATAGACTCCGAAACGGCTGAACTAATTTTCTTGAAAATTTACAATTTAAGAGTCTGCGAGTGTTCTTGGCTATGTTTTGTGTCGAGGTACCCCCGATAAATATCGAAAATCGATAATCGAAAAAATCGGGTTATAGAAGGAGTGGTCCGATTTTAATTTCTATGCACTCATAGACAAAGACATAAGAAACGATATTCAGAATTTTTAAGGTTGCAGTTCTTACAATAATGCAGAAAATTTGATATCGATACCAGGAAACCAAAATTTGATTTACATCCATTCATTTTTCTTTCAGTCTACGGTTTCGCTTTAACTGGAAGCAACCATTGCTTTTTAGTCTTTCGTACCAACGTCCAAAGTGTCTGAGCTCCAAGACCATGAATTAGTTTTAAAGCTTTCATTACACCCGAGCAACGCCGGGCTATACTGCTAGTTATCTTCTTTTTTTTTTTTATAAGCGTTTCACGCCGAACAAGGCATGTCACTGCTACTACTGCGCAGGGGGCTACGTAGAGTGGAGAAAGGATGATTAAATATAGGAAATGTCAGAGGGTGGGTGATAGGCGGGTAAGGATACCGAGAATGAGGGTAGAGGAGAGTGTTGTGAGAATAGTTGGGAGTTAGTGTGATAGGAGGTGTCTATTGACCCTACATTTAAACACCTGGAGATTGTAAGTGTCGGGAAAGCAGACTTGTGGAAAGGAGTTCCACAGGCGGGAAGCGCGAGAAAAGAAGCTGTTGGAGTAGAATTTACGGTTAGATCTTATTTGTTTAACTGTAAAAGGGTGGGACCTAGTTGCTAATCTAGTATCTCGTGTAAATTCCTGCTTAGGCGGCACCAGTGATCTAAGCTCATCGAAGCAGAAGCCATGAAAGTACTTGTAGAAAGGCACAGGGAAGCCACATCACGCCGGTGAGAGAGCGGCTGCAGCCGGTCTGCCAAGTCAGTATCAACTACGTTACAGATCCTCCTTTGTATTTTGTCAAGAAGCCCAAGGAGAGCAGCAGGGGCACCCGACCAGATATGGCGATCGGTACATTCGAGAGGTGCGCGACCCGGAGGGGCATCTCCTGTGATCCACTGACGACATGTGCGAGGCGTTCCGGCAGCATTTCGAACACCGGTTTACCAAGGAGCCTGGTCTCCGCGACGAGGAGTTTCGCAGCTATTTGGCTGACTTTCCCCGGCTCTTGCCGGCTGAAGCGGCTAGCTGCGAGGGAGAGATTACGGAGGACGAAGTCTACGCGGCTTTGAAGAAGGTCGGCAGAGGCAAGTCGCCAGGTTTGGATGGTTTGCCCTATGAATTGTACTTGAGGCTGTCGCAACTTTTTGTCCCGATCTTGACTGTCGTGTTCAACCACTGGTTTCGGCAGGGGTCCATCCCCGGTCGGATCACCAGGGGCGTGATCACGCTGTTGAGAAAAGGCAAGAAGGTTGGGCGGGAATTAGACGATTACAGGCCCATAACTCTGCTAAACACAGAGTTAAAGATTTTGGCCAAGATCCTGACGAATCGCTTGCAGCTAGTTGCCGAGTCTCTGTTGGAACCGGATCAGACTTGTTCTGTGAAGGGACGAACAATTCAGAGCAACCTGCACTTGATTCGCACGATCCTAGAGGGTGTAGAAGACGACGAAGAGGCCGCGCTGATCAATTTGGATCAGTCCAAGGCATTTGATAGGATTGACCATGGCTACCTGGCTGCTGTCCTGCAGGCCGCCGGATTCAAACCCGACTTCGGCCGCTGGATTAGCCTTCTGTATCGCTCCCCCAAGGCTGTGGTACAGGTGAACGGGAAGCTGTCGAGCGCTTTCGCGCTGTCTAGGTCGGTCCGACAGGGTTGTCCGCTGTCGCCTCTCCTTTACGTCCTGGCGTTGGAGCCGCTACTTCGCCGGCTAAGGGACGAGGCGTGCAGTCCGATCCTACGTGGAATCAAGGTACCTGGAGGAGCTCGAGCCAGGGTTTCCGCGTACGCCGATGACGTAACGACCTTTGTGTCCTCCCGGAGTGACATAGAGGCGATACAGAAGGCGCTTGAACGGTACGAACAGGTAACAGGGGCCAGAATTAACTGCGACAAGTCGTCCGGCTTGCGGTTAGTTGCCTGGAAGGGTGTTTCCCTCCCGGGGCCCTTCGACTGGACGGACGGGCCGGTCAAAATCCTCGGAATTTGGTTCGGTCCGGACTTACAGTTGGAGAAGAACTGGTCAGAAATACAGGCAAAGGTCGGCGCGTCGGTCGAGATTTGGCGTCGACGGAGTCTCTCCGTGAAGGGCCTGGTGTGTAACACATACCTCTTTCCCAGAATCCTTTACCGGTTGTCTGTACTTCCCCTTTGTGACGATCATGAGAAGGCGCTCGAGCGTTTGCTATTCTCCTGTCTGTGGAGAGGACGCAAACACATGGTCGACAAAGGAGTCTGTTGCCTCCGTCCGTGTCATGGGGGTCTGGGAATGCCGCACTTGAGGAGCCACGTGCTCGCTTCGAGGTTGGTATTTCTCAGGCGCGCGTTGTCGGAAGATCGGTTGCTTGCGGGGGTAATGAGGGACATGTTCCCTAGCCTCACTATCACTCCCCCGGTCTCGAGGCTTAGCAATAGGCCTCGGGGGCGGCCGAAATTCCTGCTCGAATGTCTGAAGGCCCTGCGGGCCATTCCATGGTCCAGTGACCTTTCACGGCCTAAGAGAATCTTCTATCGGGGATTAGTGGAGGGCGCCGTGAAAGGATAAGCTGCGGAGGAAACTCGGCATGTCGAGAGAGGAGTATCGCTCTCATTGGTCTTGGGCGGATTGGCTCAGCAACTCTGAGTTCTCTCTGACCTGGCGATTGGCTCGGAATGGTTTGTCTCTCAATGACAAGCGTTTCGCAATGGGCCTGGCGGATTTGCCAGATTGTGAGCGTTGCAACCTTGGAATAAAGGAGACGTCTGCGCACGCCTTCTTCCATTGTTCGCGCGTTCGCCCGTTGTGGGAGCGTGTCGGCGAGTTGACTGCTCGTATCGCGCCGCGTGAACTCGTGCCCATTGATCGTGCATACGCCTGTGACAATGTGTCACCCCCGTACTCTGGAGTGAAGCGGATGGTGTTTCTGTCGCTACTGGCCACGGCTAGAATGGTGATTTGGATGACGCGTCTGGAGGAAGTCTTGCGGGGCGGCCGTCTTTCGGATCAGGATCTGATCCGATATTTTGAGCACCAGCTCAAAATGAAGATTAGAACTGAACGTAAACGGTTGACTCCGACAGACTTTGGCGAAAGGTGGATATATGCAGCGAGCCTGGTTCGCGTGACCGGGGCTAGCCTTGATTTTCTCTTTTAGATCTGCTAGTCACATCGGGGTGGATTCCTTTGAAACCCCTCCCGTGGTTAAGGTAAGAATTCTTTTGTGTACCTAGTTAATGTGAGTGAATGTGTTTGTCCCGGCCTGTTCCCGGCTCCATTGCTTTTGTTATGATCCAGTTCGAGATTCCCACTGTCCATTGTTATTTTGTCCCGTTTTTCATTCCCGTCTGGGTCAGTATTATACATTCTCGAGTCCCCGTTATTTTTGTACCCTGCTCCTCCATTCCCCTTAGAAAGAGAGCTTCTTGATTTTGTCTTTTAAGGCAGAATACAGCGGCCTCTTTATTTATGAGGGTGTGTTTGGATCCAACTAACACTATGTATATGTTATTCATTTGAAATTGTTTTTTGTTTTGGGGATTTTTGTTTCTTCATACCCCCTTCCCATCATGTCATTTCATGTAAAATTAAAGTTATTTTTGTAAAATATTGTACAAATTCACAAATTTTTATGTACATTTGGGGCGTTTTGTAGGTCCCCCGTGTGCTTTGCTGTATTTTGGTGCATGATAAGTATGAGTGTTGATGGACAAATCTTTATGGTGAGTGAGAAAAATTGTAACGTATGTATGGGTCGTGAATCTGATTAGCTAGGTATAGGATAGAGTACATGAAGACCAACCCAAGTTTTGTTCCCCCCCTTTTTCGGCCTTGTGCCATAATTCTGTAACTATAACGGAATAAATCGTTCCTACCCCAGGCCACTACGGATTGGAGGTCCCTTTCAAGTACGGCAGCGAGGTTCACTTTGTCGTCTAGACCTGGTTTCTGATCGATGCGAGAGTAGATTGTTGTGTCGTCGGCATACATGCCAACTTGGGATCTAATGGTGTCGGGAAGATCATTAATGTAGATCAGAAAGAGCGTGGGACCAAGGATAGAACCTTGAGGGACGCCCGCGTTCGTATGGTAGTTTTGGGAGGCATGACTATTTAATACCACCTTCAATGTGCGGTTAGAGAGGAAAGACTGGATGAGGTCAAACAGATGTCCAGTTATCCCATAGCTTCGCAGTTTGCACAAGAGGCCAGCATGCCAGACCCTGTCGAATGCTTTGGAGATATCCAAGGCAACGGTTTGGGCTAAAAAAAATGACAATTTCGAAAAGTATTTTCTGGCTTTAAATAACCTGCAAAGGGTTAATAAGCTTTAAAAAAACGAATCAGTCAATCGTGTCCAGCATGTGTCCCACTCGACTCCTGTTTGGAGAACGCACCAGAGGCAAAAGGCTACACGGAGGCCCAAAACGACGCTTCAAGAATCAGTTGAAAACAACCCTGACCTGGGAAACAGTTGCTGCAAATCGGTCTTCCTGGCGTAGGGTCATCCGAGGAGGTGACAGAGGCTTTCGAATTCAACCGTCAACACAAAGAGGATCTACGATGTGCTGTCAGAAGGGACCGCTTCCACCACCCACACTCCTCTCTGACTTCTGCTTGTGACTCTTCAGGAGCAGGCCGGGCGTTCACAGCCATCTCCGCAGCCGCCACCAGAGTAGAGAAATGCAATAAGGAGAGAGGACGACGATCATCCTGATGCTCGGATGCCGACGACGAATTTCCAAATAAGTTTTTTTTTTTTTTGTTATTATTGTCTGAATTTAAGGATAGGACATCATCACTATTTATTTATGGGACATTATCACTATTTATACTATTTACATGCGGACTATTGCCTCACGTTAATGCGTTTCGGCCATTATGCCCTCCAGCTTTCATAAGCTCTATGTCGATCCGAGTAACCTATAGAGAATTCTGAACTGAACCCTTTATTTAATTTATAGGAGGGGTAGATTGTTCTCGTTCCACTTATTTAGTTCTTATCATTTAGTATCGCTTAGTTATTGCTAGCTCTGTTTCCACTGAGTACAGTACACATTGTAATTGTGAGTTAAATCTCTGGGCTGGGCAGTATGTACTTAGTGTCCGTGGAAACAGGATGAGCAGTAACTGACCAGTACTAAAATAGTCTACATATAAATAGTATAAATATCACGGCATCAAATAGCATCACATTTAAGGACTTGAATACACTAAATTTAAAATAACTATTTTTATTCAGACAAATTTTAACTATAGTATTTTATGTCAGATTAAAATGCATCTTATATTTTAAACGAAACTCGTCTTGAAGAGAATAATAGCAAATGCAATAAAATGTTTCTATTTAAATAACATTTTATCATACAACGAGCTTAAGTCACTGATGCCTCCTCAACAGGTGTTTATTCGTGCAACCAGACTGGCAACTGGGTCCCACCCATTCACAGTCAGGTTAGCCAAATGCAGACGACAATTCTACTCCTGCAGCTTCTTCTCTCGCACTTCCCGCTTGTGGAACTCGCTCCCGTATTCTTGCTTTCCTGACGGCTACAACCTCCAGAAATTTAAATGCAAAGTCAATACTCATCTACTAACCACTGGACTCTAGCTCTCTCTCCACCCCTGTATAACCTTCCCTTTCTCTCCACCTATGTATCTGTCATCGCACCTGCTTTCTATTGCTCCTTTCTAACTAGTTTGTACTCCTCACTCTTTTCTAATTAATCTTTTTACATTTATGTAACCCCCTGCACATTAGTGGCGTTTCCGCCTTGCTCGGGGTGAAATGATTAAAAAAAAAAACCGTTGTAATTTAACAAAATTAACTGCTACTCTTTTACTATGATAGCGTGAAATAAGTTATTTAGAACGTTTTATTTGCAGTGTTAGGTGAGTTGCTGTAGTGAAAAGAATAATTTGCCACCAAAAACTATGACGAGTATCGCAAAGTTGCATGTGCTTAATTGATAGTAAATCTGGTAGCAAAACTACCGATCGAGAAATTGAAGATTTTGAGCATCTTACAGAATCTTCAGCGATGGATCGAATGAACGAGTTCCACACTGGATTGAATTTAAGTCCCAATAGGCACTCAAAACTTGAAGCTTCCCTGAGGGAACATTCTTTCAGCGTGATTGGTGATATTTCTTAGTCCGAGCGGCGATGATGGTGCGTCACTAGTTTGGTTTTCGATTCATTGAAAGTTACCAGTAAGTTTTCCCTCTACTGAGCAGTTAGAGCTATCTGTTTGTAGTGAGATCCAAGAAGGTAGGCACACGATCCAGCAAACAAGTGGCTTATTTTTAGTAGCTGGGTAATTACCACTCTGCACAAGGATGCGCCTAGTGTATTTTCAATACCAACCGACAGGCACTATCTAAATTAGTCATGAGTTTATTCTTTTATATTTAGGCCTTTTTTGTCTTTCGACACGGTTAACAAGTTTTGAGTATGCTACAATTTACGCTAATCTATGAGTCATTTTGGTGGACCTGAAGGAAACTACCACCACCTTTAAATTTGTTGTTTTTCATATTTTTTTACTTTTTTCAGCGTAGTCTTATCGATTATTACGTAAAGTTTCCGGTTATCAAAAAAATTTAGAAAATTTCAATATTTAAACAATTTGGGGGGGCTCAGTTTCTCATGCAACGTTATAGTAAATCGATCCTTCATTTTGGATCCACTCGCGTTGGGGTCGCTTTGTTGAGACTGGAGTGTGTCTCGACAGATATGGTAGATTCGATTTCAGATCTTTTGCACATTTTACATTTGCCTTGTCGCCCGACGGCAATGTTTTCTTTCAACAAGATAAACCAACGTGCGTGGATGATGCGAAACAGGATCCAGAAGTATTTGACAGTTTGCTTCACTCGATTTGCTCTCACACCCACCAGATCTAAACAAATAGTTCCCACTGTAAAATCGGTTACTAAAACTAAGATTAAAATTAAAAAAAAAAAACTGGTAAAAACTTAATTCTCTTTCACTCCCAATAGACCCTGCGTCTGAGTGACATTATCGCCTTGATTGGAATGAATTGTTATAACAAATATATATTTGGAAACAGATCCAGCATTAAATAAAAGATTTTGCCTATAACTAATTAATTCCAATTATCCTATTTTTTGAACGGTAGACGATGGAGGATTAAAGCAACAAATATGTAGAGGTCGTGCATAAACATATAAAATTTTATATATCTTATTAAATATTTTTATGGATCACAAGTTTGAGTAGACACCGTTTTTATTTTAAACAGTGTAAAATTTATATTGTAATATATAGAAAAGATGTTAAATCTCCTTATCTATGTATTACACAATAAATTAACCTCATTTTACTGCTTGATGATGGTTCTTTAACACCGAAATTTTATAGCTGTTGAGCTGCAGTATGCTATAATAATAATAATAATAATAATAATAATAATAATAATAATAATAATTACCATATATGTATGCTCTACTTTTGTATTGGGTACTTTTTAAAAAAGGAAATATCTAACTGAAGAATACACTTCCATTAGTGACCATTACTTATCATATATATATATATATATATATATATATATATATATATATATATATATATATATATATAGGGTCTCCACAAAGTCCGTTGTGCACTTAAAAAAATTATAACATTATTTGCATTTGTGATAGAATAATCTGTAAAAAATAAACTTGAACTATTAAACCTGAAAGATAATACTGTGTTTCAACAAGATGGAGCTCCTTGTCACTTTTCTCTGTGTGTTAGTTTCTAAATCAGAAATTTACTAACAGATGGATCGGAAGTGGTGCACCATTTTATTGGCCTCCATGTTCGCCAGATTTGACTTCATTAGGTTTTTTTTTTCATGTGAAAACAATTGTGTATGCAACCAAACCTAGTTCATTAGAAGATTTGAAAGCTAAAATAACTAATGTGATTTCAGGCATTACTGTAAATCAGTTGGCAAATGTTTTCCGTGAACTGCAAAATCGTATAACCCTTTGTATTGCTAATGATGGTGGACATGTGGAAACGTAAATAAAATTTCAATAAAACCTTAAAAAATATAGATTGACTTCTTTCTAATCCTTTTTACAAATTATTTCTATGGCAAATACAAATAAAATTATAATTTTTTTAAAGTGCGCACGATCTTTATGGACACCTGTGTATACACACACACACACACACACACACACATATGTGTGTGTGTGTGTGTGTGTGTGTGTGTAAATTTAAATATATATATATATATATATATATATATATATATATATGCAATTTGTTATATATATTATTTATATATTATATATGCACGGTACTTATTTGAAAGCGCTCACACAAACAACTATATAGCTATGTTTAGGTGAGCCCCGGTGAGCGCGTGTGTGTCTGTGTGTGTCTGCGTATGTTAATGTGTAGCTAGACATCTACTTGCTTCTGGTGCCAGTCGGAGTCGCTAGACCCTAAACTATAGGCGCATGGAATCAGAAAATGGAAATTTTAGTGTGTTATATACAAGCCGTGTATACACAGGCTAGTCACCGAAAGAACTCAATTCATTGCTGAAAAGTTATATATATATATATATATATATATATGGGTTAAAAGCAATCGGATGTCTAACCGTACTGATGAGCTGTGATACAGCGAAACAGATCTGTCTGCGGATAACTATATATATATATATATATATATGTGTGTGTGTGTGTGTGTGTGTGTGTGTGTGTGTGTGTGTGTGTGTGTGTGTGTGTGTGTGTGTGTGCTCGTGTTTACATCTCACATGTTGCTTAGATTTCTCTACATGCAGACCACAATAACATATACTCCTTTTAGCTTGATGACCACTAATATGTTCGCATGTTCTGAAACAATAAAAAGTTTATACTTCGAAGTCTTTTCACAAAGCAAAGGTAAAACTCAGCAATGATAATGTCATGTATTACCTTGAACGGCGGTGGTAACTAACAGGTACATGCGGCCGTAGGTAAGGTCAACATATATTACAAGGGAGGTCGACAATGGTGTCAACAAAAACAAAACAAAAAAACAAACGACCACTACTGGAAAACAATAGATCGCCTGGGGGTAATTGACAGATATATACGGCCGTAGATAACGCCAAGAAAGCAACAACCAGAAAAAGTAAAAATGCGTGGCAGATTTAAGACGATATAACAGTTATCACAGTCATTGTCAATAACCGGGTGTTACCAACGCACTAAAGCAAGGATAATTTATTTGACTAAACTGTGACGTTTTTAGGTTGCTAGAATTAGTTAAAATGTTTCTTTTTTACTAATGTTTACCCAATACTAAACCTAAGAGCCACTCATGACAGAGGGTTACTGTGTTGATGTATAGTAGCATAGTAAAGAACAAGCATTATGAACATAGAGATAAGGCAGACTTTATAAAGATTTGAAAACCCAAGTCTAAACATGAACCAAGGGATAAACCTCTATTCTTGTTCAAAAGACCCGAAAGCGTGTGAACCGGAATCACTTCCAAGTGACGTCATATGTAACGGTTAAACGAAAAAGCATGGATAAATATAAATACGTGTATTTTTCATAAGGAAGGAAATTCATAAAATAAAATAAAAATATATGTCAATTTTCGTTCCTTTCTATCCTTACCTTCTTTTCAATCTTGGAATTGAGGACATTTTAATGTTAGTTTGATTAAAATAATAATAAATTTATGGGTTTCTTTCTAACTATGCCCAATAACAGAGTTTTTGTACGCAAGATCCTCAGAACAGTCGAAATTTACTAAAATGAAGTTTTAAGAATTCGCTTAACTAAATTTTTGCTGAAGAGACAGAGAACTCCCGCTGGCTTCCGACTCCCAACGGCACCTTCATGTGCCTGACCCTGTCCGACTGCTCTACTGCTACTCACAACCGTCACCGTCCTAGAATAAACGATATAAGCCTATATTTTATTATATGCGTGTTCTTCGTTGTTTCTCCGGGTCCAGCGGGAGTATATAACAATAATAATAAAATTATTTTTAATGTACAACTTGACATATTAATCGTTTGACTAGCAATCTGTCCCACTTAATTCAGATCTTGTGACTTTGACGTCTATTTCCCATCACTGACAATGGTCGGTGTTTGGGTCAGAATTTTAAGTAATGATTTACTGTCTTATTAGAAGACCTATATAGCACAATGACAAATTTAAGGAGGTAACGACAAATTTGTTATTGTGCTCGACTAAGATTTTCGAATATTAAGCACTTTTAATTAAGAAAAGTTTCCTACCCGACATGCTTCGCAAGATGTAAAAACAAAAAAAAAAACAAAGTTCATATTTTTCTTAATCGTATTTTTTTCTTATATGAAGAGGTTGTAATAATAATGTGCCAGTCTGGTGGAGTATTTTTATCTCTTTTTCATATCAATTCATTTGTCTCTCTAGAGTAGGAAACAAAAGAAATTAGTGAGTTAAAATTTCAACTTTTCTGTTCGAAATAAGACGCTGTAAATTTTCCATAATGTACTTTCAGAATTTAGTTAATGGTAATTTTTTTATTTGTTCCCTTCAAATCTTTCCAAAACATCCTTATTTCCGTGCAAATGTAAATGCATTGATTGTTTATTGAAGAAATCTACCTTTATTGATGTTAAGGGCCAGAAAAAATCGAACTTCTAGCTGTTTATCTCACCCCTAACCGCTATTTAAATCTCTCATTTACTGCTGACTGACTTTATGTGAATTAAGCTATTTTTCGGCCTATTTACTTCCTTTGTGCAATTACTACGCGATTTATTTTGTTTCAGAACTCAATTTCCGCTGGAAGTTGCGTGGGCTGTAGAATTTTTCTTTTTAAGATAGTTAACTTTCAAATAGATATTTCTTTAAGAAAATTAACTTTCAAATTTATGAAAATAAGTGTAGTTTAATTAACCTTCAAATGCATTGCGTGTATTTGCATGTTTTTTTTCCTTTTTTTTTTCAGAAGAAAGTTGACTTTCAAATATATGAAAATAAGTGATAACTGTAGTTTTACTTAACCTTCAAATATATGAAAATATATTTGCGTGTTTTTTTTTCCTTTTTTTATGAAAATAAGTGATAATTGTAGTTTTACTTAATTTTTTACGACGAAAGTTAACTTTCAATTATATGAAAATATAGAATGTTTTTAAGAAAGTAAACTTTCAAATATATGAAAATAAGTGACGAGTATAGTTTAATTAACCTTTAAAAATATAAGTAACACAAAAAAGGAAAAAATACACACAATAACTCTAACCCTAAGCCAATTATCACTTATTTTCATATATTGAAAGTTAACTTTCTTCTCAAATTAAGTACACGCAACTTTTTTAAATTCATTACCAAGAAAAAAAAAGGAAAAAAAAAAAACACGCAATAAACCTAACCCTAAATTTCTATTTGAAAGTTAAATTTCTTAAAAAAATATTCTCAACCCCCAAAAAACAGGAGAAAAAACACGCAAATACACGCAACATTCAGCAGAAATTGAGTTCCGAAACAAAGCAAATCGCGTAGTAATTGCACAAAGGAAGTAAATAGGCCGAAATAAGAATCCTACGCCTAAAATCATTCTGCATTAAATCAGATATGAAAACCGTAGTAAAAGGTGAGATATAGTTCGATTTTTTCTGGTCGTTAAGATAAAAAAAGTTAGGTTTTGTCAATAAACAATTATTGATTTGAGTTCAGCATATACATATGCACGGAAATAAGGATGTTTTGACTTTAAGGATTTTAAGGGGTAAAGGCCTTCGGGGAACAAATCCAAAATTTACCTAGTTAATTAGCTTGAGTAGATAGAAGGCAGAGAAGAAAGAAATAAGGACGAGAAAATGTAAAATTTTGCCGGTAGCTGAAAGGAACAGAAACTTGTGAAGGGTCTTAACTCAAATTTGAAGATTCATGGTACATAAATGATGATGATGATGATGATGATGATGATGATGATCTGTGGTAATCCAGGATTGTAGCATTTGTCAGTTAAACAATACGAGGTGGAGGAGCATGCAGATTTAAATGAGTGGTGATGATGAAAATAGAAAATAGATGGTTTGTAAAACGTGATACTCACAAGACAGATTAAGAACAAGAAGGGCAGAGGAAAACAGCGCATAACCTACCTAGCGAGCTTGTGTAAGAACAGTATTTAGGACAGATAGCAAAAAGATCAAATTTATTAAGCGTTACAAACGACGGGAAAATGTGAAGGGTCATAATCGCCAATGTCCTGAAGGAACACTGCACATAGATAAAGAGGAATTATACTGAGTCACTTAAACTTCTCTACTAATTATGAATGTCTTGACAGATTAAGGTACACATTTTTAAAGTTACATAACCCAAGCATAAATTACATTACTTTCGAAAAATTCAATTTGAATTTTTAGTGTCGTCGATTTAAAAAAGAAATATATGTTTGGAAAAGAGAAATAAGATCATGAAATTTTTACAAAGATAGCGTTGTTATTTACTGAGTGCATTTTAGTTTGCCGCAAAGTGACAGGCATGAGACACTTAGTGCGGATCGAAGTCACTACAGTATTTTGCGTATTATTAGGCGTTAAATTGCAAAATAGCTTGAAATTGATAGGCTCTATATCCATGCCACCCAGAAAAAGCATACTGATGATAGTGGTATTATACCAGAGTAGGCTTTGCATTCCATTTCACACATGAATGCCAGAGACGCCGGTTGCAAGGGGGATCTAGATTTACTCTCATGTTCTGAACGCAGAAGCACGTGGCCTGCATCTGGTTTTGAAAGCGATGAAAAGATTTTAAATACATGCAGTTATATAAACAGGGGAGTTAACCTAGTCTCTCAGCTGACATCAGGACGCAACGACAAATGTAAGGCCTGCATATAGAGCATATCGTAAGTAACTTAAGATTAATGAAGTGAATTTCGTTAAGTACGAAAAGTTCAACTCTAGTGTTATTAATTAGTTCGCGCGGGTTATCATTAATCAACACAAAATGTTATTAACATGATGGTAAGGTGTTTTGGGCAGGATAATGTTCGAAAAACTGTAGCGTAATTGACCATGGTTAAATGTAATTGACAGAAATGACCGACATACAAAATTAACAAATTTTTTAACAAACAACAACAGAAAGAAAAGAACAGGGGGAAAAATTAATACGAATCCTATATATATATATATATATATATATATATATATATATATAGGATTCGTATTCATTTTTCCCCTGTATGTATATATATAGGATTCGGATATATACGGTCGGGTTTCAATACTCGGTAAAAACCAATCGGATGTCTAACCGTAATGATGTGCTGTGATACAGCGAAACAGATCTGTCTGCGGATGACTATATATATATATATGATAATTGGGTATTTTAGCAGATATCTCTCTTTTGTATAATTTATATTAAAGACGGCTGACAATACAAAAGAAAGAGCCAAAATTGAATGACATTAACTATGAAGACGCCCACAACGTGCTGACCATGTTTGGAAAATAAAACATTCTTATAACTCCAGATACATACATAAAAATTTAAAAGATTGAGTTAAAAATAAAAAATCGTCCTTGACGATTGCTAAAAGAATAACAGAAAGCGCTCGGATATGCAAAACTTTTGAACAGTTTTATAGACTTCGTGTCCTGAAAAGAAAACACTGGTACGAATACAATAAAAATTAAATAAAAAATTTTATCGCAGTGCTTTGTCAGTTATCTTAAACCACACACACACGCGCTCTCTCACACACACACACACACACACACACACACACACACACACACACATATATATATATATATATATATATGATATTTTATAAAGTATTTTCGATTATTACCATGGATAATACATATTTCACCGCTTTGATGTTCTTAACGCGGCTCGCCAGATCCAAATTGGGTCTAATCAGATTATTAGTTTACAAAATTCAGTTTAAGTGAAGCTACTGTTGCAAATTTTCAAAACATTGGAAAAATCTGAATTTCATGTGTTGACAAAGCATTGCTTTCTGGTAGGAAAAATACTGTTCAAGCAAAGCAATGGCTTGAAAAGTATTATTTGAACTCTGCTTCATTGGAAACAATGGTTAAGAGGTAGTATACACTACCGGCCATAATTATTAGGCAACTCCAGTGTTTTAAAAAAATGATGTACTTCATAGTATTTTTTTAGTATTTATTGCCAAGTGAATAATTGTAAATGAAAATAGAATGGTTCTTTTGTTAATACTGCACAATAACATGTGCATCAAATGAATTTTTGAATATTTAATAATTACCTATATTACAGTTTCATCAATGAAAGAATGAACAATATTTAGGGTGATTCGGACGAGTTCATCTTTGCTTTCTTGCCTTGTAAAATTTTGCAAAGTAGTAATAACTAAATAACCATTCTATTTTTATTTACAATTATCCACTTGGCAATAAATACAAAAAACAGTATGAAATATATGATTTCTTTTAAACTGGGATTGCCTAATAATTATGGTCGATAGTGTATATATATATATATATATATAGACAAAGCAACAATAATAAAGCATAACAGTAAAAATTGGGTTAACGCAAAATAGGGGTACAAGCAAGTGATCGTATCGTCCGGTATAAAACCTAGGAAGTATGTCCTAACATTCTACACTAGCAAAATGGGTTGCGAGATAAGTCGATCAAACTGTGAACTGTTATATGTATTTGCTTAGCATCTGGCACAAGATCACAGTAGGAAAGCGTCCCAAGAGGCGCGAATTCACTACACAAAGGAATTGGTCTACAAGACGTGTTTACTATCGGGCTATTGTACATGTTCTGAATTATTGTGATATAATTGGCCGCCGCCAAATTTTTGACAAAGATAAAGATATTAGTCCGAACAAAATTCCGGCGCCAGGAAACAAATATGCACAATTTGCGAATCTTCTTCTCGTGTCTTATCTCGACGAGTGAAGTTAATCAGATTTGTGGTGAATTTAGACATAGAGAACGTAAGACTCTAAGTCTTGTCTTTCTGATAACAAAGCCCCGAGAGATGTAACAGGACAGTCTGTAGGCAGAAACATCGTTATCACTGAGACGAGACAAGCTCTCATAAAAATGTCAATTAATTCCTACTGAACGTATTTACAGTCGTGTAATTGATAGGTTTCCAAACATAGAATCTAATTTCTTAGTTTACTGGGATTCTACGAAGCATGGACAAATGTAAGTTGATGTATATCTAGTCACTTATGCATGTACATTTTAAAATGGGCTTTAATCTATATATAATTCCTTCTACGATACCTACAACCACATCATGGCCGAAAAGACTAAATAAAACCGCATAATCTAAATGCAATAAACTGTATTCTAAATAGCAAAACATAGAATCAAAGTAAAATAAATAAATAATATATAAAATAAATAAATGAATTATATATATAAATAAGCAATCTAAAGTAATTCTTTTGACCGGAAGATTACAGTGCGGCGTGAAACTGACACACATGCTGTGTTGATACCTATATTCGAACTTTTCTACCCAATTCATTCCATAATAATTCAATGGAAGAGAAGTCAGAAGATTGGTGTTGCCAAGTCATCATTTCCAAAATTTATTTATTTATTTATTTATTTATTTATTTTACTAAAGGTTATTTTGACATAATTTAGAAAAGTGTTTCGGATCAATGTTTTGGATCAAAGAATTTTTTTTTCCATTTAATAATGAAGCAGATAGTATAGCAAGTTTTTACAAAATCGAATGATATTGTTTTCGTATTTTCTTTTTGGATTTTTTTTTTTATGCTTCCCTTAACCGGAATCAGATCTCCAGCCGTTTTGGTAATCTTAAAGTCTACCGAGAGATTAATGAGGAAAACAAATAATCTTTTTCATACGAAATATTCGTACTTTAGCAAAATGTATTGTGGACAGAAGAATCCATATTTGAACATTTTGAGCAAAAAAGAAGTTGAAGAAAAACTGAAAATGAATTAGAAATACACCGGAATGCGGCAAATATTAGAGAATAAAAGTTTAAAAACCAAACATTTCAAACTCTATGGTTTTGATTGTGATATAACTAGGTCCCACCCTTTTACAGTTAAACAAATAAGATGTAACCGTAAATTCTACTCCAACAGCTTCTTTTCTCGCGCTTCCCGCCTGTGGAACTCCCTTCCACAAGTCTGCTTTCCCGACAGTTACAATCTCCAGGTGTTTAAATGTAGGGTCAATAGACACTAACTCCCAACTATTCTCACAACACTCTCATCTACCCAACCCTCATTCTCGGTATCCTTACCCGCCTATCACCCACCCTCTGTCATTTCCTATATTTAATCAGCCTTCCTCCTCTCTACGTAGCCCCCTGCACAATAGTGGCAGTGACATGCCTTGCTCGGGGTGAAACGCTTATAAAAATAAAAAAAAATCAATAGTTTGCAGTAAAGTGTCTTAAAATTTTTTACGCTTTTGAAAATCTACATAATAAAGTGTAAAGAAGAACGTGACGTAACAAATATTGTTTATTACAATAAAGTGTAACGTTCAAAACTAAAGAACAGATCTCGTTATCTTATGTATGCTATTTTAAAAACATGTTATAGTTCACAATGACATATTGTAACAGTGCCATGTAAACAAATACGCTTCTACAGTATTGTATCTTAAGTTAACACAAGTTGCTTAAATGTTAATGAATCTCTCAGGCGCCAAACTGTCACACTAAAAAAGGATGCTGATTTCTGCTATTTCAAAAGTTAATTGGACCAAAGGTGCAATTTCTAGAATACAAAAACTTTATATTAGCTTCTTCAGATCACTTAAAAAAAAGACATAGCTGCCTATGTAAAAGGACACCTCGACAGAATCAGGTGATTCTAAGACTCTCTATTGTGAATTGTTTTGACACATGAGCAGGCATTGTGCGTCGGCTAACCGAAAGATCTCTCATGAAAGTTTCGCGTTGCTTATGCAAGGCAGGGATTCGTACGTGTATCCTTGCTATCAATTTCCTCATCAGCAGAACGAAGCAAAATTTAAACTATACTTTGAATACTAGCACGTTGTCTTGATGGATGAAAACTGATCAAGAGTGATCTTCAAAGACGAAAATACATTTAATTTGTTTGGTTCTTGTGACAAGCAGTATGTCAGACGGTGCCGAGGTGAGAGGGTCCTTCTGAAAATTTGGATTCGGAGATAGCGCTGGATTTGGTCATTTTGGCTAAGTAAATGTTGAAGAGTATACGATAACTATCTAAACACATGTTGTTCGCTCTCTGAGAGTATCTCCTATCATTACGATCATCTTTATACAAGAGAATGTCTCTGCAAATAAATAAATAAAAGCAGTGAATCAATTTTCGAAACTGAAAAAACTAAGTCGAATGCATAAATCATCGAAAGTTCAAATTTCAATCCAAGAAATTTTTGAAAATTGTCGGCGACAATGCCTAGGAAACTGTCGATACTGACTGACAGTTTCAGAAACTGTAGTAGGAATTGGAAAAATCATACCTGAACAATGTATCAGAGTAGCGTGGGCTTCTGTGGTCGTAGATATGAAGAAGTAATTAAAAGCCATTGCCCATGCAGTTATTATTAATATTCTATATCAATATAAAATAATGTTATTATTATTATTATTATTATTATTATTATTATTATTATTATTATTATTCACATGACTATTTACAAATGTTCTCTATTTTAAGAGGCTACACTTCCTCGTGCATATGTATATGATATCACTTTAGAATACTTTGAATCGCAGTGCTCCAATATATGAATATAGTTCTCAGAAAATTTTCCTTTCACTTCTTGATAATAATTGGGACGAACGAAAGTACTTGAAAAAAACAAAATTTCATGAAAATCTTATTAAAAATATATTGTCGGTTGATTTTAACATAATTTGCATATATATATATATATTCTCACGAGCGCGTAAGAAAATTCATCTTCTCAACTGCTTTTTTTCAAAGAACTCCACAATTTAAAACAAACGCTTGTTAACAACAGCTTTCCAAATTATTTACTTGACTACCATATCAAACTGTATTAATTAGTACTAGTTAGATGATGTTATTATTAAGTAAAAACTATATTTACTAATCATAAATGGAAACGCTTACTACACTTTTATTTTGCATTTGTGTGTGTATATAAACGTACCGTCTGAAAATACGGACGCCCATACGTGCCATTATCAGAAAATAAGAGCAGTAATATTGTCAATATATAATATTTTGAGTCGTGATAGGAAATAATAGATTACTCGCAATTAGAACAATGAAAACACGAGACTAGGACACAGCACAGTGCCATGGACCTCTCTGATTTCGACCCATTCGCTTGTTGCTGTAACACCTACAGCACTTTAGACTAATGATTTCCAGCCTTTTTAGCTCATGGCTCACTTTGAATCCAGAATTGTTCTATGGCTTATAAAATTATTATGGTGTAATTAATTACTTTATTTTTACATAGGATATATCCAATTATAACATTCCTGTAGCCCACCATTGGTTAGGAAACACTGCTTTCTAGACCACGAGACTGAAATAAGCCAACATTTTCCCCATAGAATAAGATGTATATTATTACATAGTCAAATGATAGTTGGAAACACTAAATATCATGTAGTATTACACGTCTTCAAAGTATTCTTGTGTACATCCTACAGGAGAGCTATTTGGGAACTCGATATTAGATTTATCCCCCACTACTACTTTTTATTTGGCGGGGCCCATACCTGACATTAATACGAAAAACTAGAAATTCAAAGATGAAGCATATAAAATTTTATTATGAACTTGTTTCTATACTCTAGAGGGCACTCGGTATACAACTGTATAAATTGAACAAGAATTAGTTCTGTTTTAAAAACATGGTTACATGATTACTGTTGAATGACTTTATATAAGTCATTAATATTAGTTTGTAGACTAGAGTCATCAAATGATATTTCAGTCACGAAAAACAGTTGCTGATACAAATGATTAAAAGGATATATAGACTGGCTTAGGGGAGTATAGTTTAGACGAGGCTATTTTATACGCCAAGGTAGAGAGTAGGTTAGGCTCAGTCGTGCTTTGGGTGTTATTATGGCATTTAGTTAATTGGGGTTACTACACATACTATAAGAAATAGATTTATTATGAGAATCAAAAACCAAGAAACTAGTATTTAGATCAGGAATAGTTTTCAACATCATAGCCTAAACAGAACCCACCAAAGGTAAAATTATGTGTATTGTGGGATTTAATAGGGGTCATTTTACTTCATGACTTTAAAGTCAGCAGTTGACTCATTTGAATGTCGTATTAAAAGAGAAAAGACGTTTTTCTTGAGAAGATTACGCTGTATCATAATGTATTGCGTACTAGAGGAAAATAAACAATTACGGTTTTATCAATGAGCTTAAATTACGGTAATCGGTTGACCTAGGTAGCTTTATCAGTAAGGCAGCTGCTATCGGTAGATAGGCTTCTGGGAATGATGGATACAATTTCTAGTTTTGTTTCCGTTAAGTGTGAGTATATCAGTATTACTAAGAAGCGGGCATTGAACTCCTAATTATTATGACAACGGGTATTGCAGATATACTCAGATTCTGTAGAGACAGGACTGAAAAAAAAAACGATTACCCAAAACTCGATATACATTTACATAGACAACGGAACAAAAACAACATGCATAGTATATTAAATGAAGTGTTCAGCATGAGATTCCATGAAGGTTTTCTGAACTGAGAGAAACTTGAAGAAGGCCAGAGGAGACAACACTCGAAAGGTTGTGATTGTAACAGTAAAGATGAGTGAAATAGTCCAACTGTAGATAATGTAAATGAATTAATTCTATTAGAAAAGGCAGAATTTAAATAAAGAATTGTTTTGTTTAATTTTCGCGAAAATATACATCTGTTGAGATATGATCATTCCACACTCAAATCCTGTCACAGAAAGTATCTGGTTTCTCCTATTATGCTATTTGTAAAAGCCAGATCAGACCAAAAATGGAAACCTGTTGGACTGGAGGTACCCTATATTCGTTTTTCAGTCTAAGTTTAGACTAAGTTTAGACTAAGTTCAAAAGCGTTTTATGCAACCTGGTAGACGATCAATAATTTTCCAACCTGCAACCGATTCTCCTACAAACGCAATGTCACAAGCCTCTCACTAGCCTGTCGCTATTATGACGATCTACAATTCTGTGTTTGAGGCATTTAAAACTTAGATTTGTCATGCAATATGTACAGTCGAGGGATGAACAAACAGTCCTTTGTACTTCATTTGTAAGAATGAATACCTATTCAGACATCTTCTTCCCAACAATTGCTACTTTATGGAGCAGACTCCCGAAAGTGTTCTTCCCCGAAACACTACAATCTTAGCCTAGAATCAGTGACTTTCGTACGTTGTCTCATACCTTTCCTTATTTTTCTTTTCCTCTTTCTACAGCCATACAACAACATTACCTTGAGGAGCACTTGGGCCTTGTATTGGATGAATATGTAGTAAAAGAAATTAATATTGTAAAATAAAATATTCTCTTTTATATGTCACGTTCCTTTAAGTTGTAGACAATTATAACTCTCCGCAACATTCTATTTTTGTTGCTCAAATATATCCTGGCCCTTTACCACTACTTTCAGTCACTGTTCAATCATTCATTTACGCAATTATATCCTGGCCCTTTACCACTACTTTCAGTCACTGTTCAATCATTCATTTACGCAAATATATCCTGGCCCTTTACCACTACTTTCAGTCACTGTTCAATCATTCATTTACGCAATTATATCCTGGCCCTTTACCACTACTTTCAGTCACTGTTCAATCATTCATTTACGCAAATATATCCTGGCCCTTTACCACTACTTTCAGTCACTGTTCAATCATTCATTTACGCAAATATATCCTGGCCCTTTACCACTACTTTCAGTCACTGTTCAATCATTCATTTACGCAATTATATCCTGGCCCTTTACCACTACTTTCAGTCACTGTTCAATCATTCATTTACGCAAATATATCCTGGCCCTTTACCACTACTTTCAGTCACTGTTCAATCATTCATTTACGCAAATATATCCTGGCCCTTTACCACTACTTTCAGTCACTGTTCAATCATTCATTTACGCAAATATATCCTGGCCCTTTACCACTACTTTCAGTCACTGTTCAATCATTCATTTACGCAAATATATCCTGGCCCTTTACCACTACTTTCAGTCACTGTTCAATCATTCATTTACGCAATTATATCCTGGCCCTTTACCACTACTTTCAGTCACTGTTCAATCATTCATTTACGCAATTATATCCTGGCCCTTTACCACTACTTTCAGTCACTGTTCAATCATTCATTTACGCAAATATATCCTGGCCCTTTACCACTACTTTCAGTCACTGTTCAATCATTCATTTACGCAATTATATCCTGGCCCTTTACCACTACTTTCAGTCACTGTTCAATCATTCATTTACGCAAATATATCCTGGCCCTTTACCACTACTTTCAGTCACTGTTCAATCATTCATTTACGCAAATATATCCTGGCCCTTTACCACTACTTTCAGTCACTGTTCAATCATTCATTTACGCAAATATATCCTGGCCCTTTACCACTACTTTCAGTCACTGTTCAATCATTCATTTACGCAATTATATCCTGGCCCTTTACCACTACTTTCAGTCACTGTTCAATCATTCATTTACGCAAATATATCCTGGCTCTTTACCACTACTTTCAGTCACTGTTCAATCATTCATTTACGCAAATATATCCTGTCCTCTTACCACTACTTCTTCAGTCACCGTTCAATCATTCATTTACGCAAATATATCCTGGCTCCTACTACTTACTTTCAGTCACTGTTCAATCATTCATTTACGCAAATATATCCTGGCCCTATACAACTACTTTCAGTCACTGTTCAATCATTCATTTACGCAAATATATCCTGGCCCTTTACCACTACTTTCAGTCACTGTTCAATCATTCATTTACGCAATTATATCCTGGCCCTTTACCACTACTTTCAGTCACCGTTCAATCATTCATTTACGCAAATATATCCCGTCCTTTACCACTACTTTCAGTCACTGTTCAATCATTCATTTACGCAAATATATCCTGGCCCTTTACCACTACTTTCAGTCACTGTTCAATCATTCATTTACGCACATATATCCTGGCCCTTTACCACTACTTTCAGTCACTGTTCAATCATTCATTTACGCAAACAGTATCCTGGCTTCTTTACCACTACTTTCAGTCACTGTTCAATCATTCATTTACGCAAATATATCCTGGCCCTTTACCACTACTTTCAGTCACTGTTCAATCATTCATTTACGCAAATATATCCTGGCCCTTTACCACTACTTTCAGTCACTGTTCAATCATTCATTTACGCAAATATATCCTGGCCCTTTACCACTACTTCTCTTCAGTCACTGCTCAATCATTCATTTACGCAAATATATCCTGGCCCTCTTACCACTACTTTCAGTCACTGTTCAATCATTCATTTACGCAAATATATCCCGTCTTACCACTACTTTCAGTCACTGCTCAATCATTCATTTACGCAAATATATCCCGTCTTACCACTACTTTCAGTCACTGTTCAATCATTCATTTACGCAATTATATCCTGGCCCTTTACCACTACTTTTCACTGTTCAATCATTCATTTGATGCAAATATATCCTGGCCCTTTACCACTACTTTCAGTCACTGTTCAATCATTCATTTACGCAAATATATCCTTGGCCCTTTACCACTACTTTCAGTCACTGTTCAATCATTCATTTACGCAATTATATCCTGGCCCTTTACCACTACTTTCAGTCACTGTTCAATCATTCATTTACGCAAATATATCCTGGTTTCACTACTTTCAGTCACTGTTCAATCATTCATTTGCGCAAATATATCCTGGCTCCTTTACCACTACTTTCAGTCACTGTTCAATTATTCATTTACGCAAATATATCCTGGGTCTATTTTCTTTACCACTACTTTCAGTCACTGTTCAATCATTCATTTACGCAAATATATCCTGGCCCTTTACCACTACTTTCAGTCACTGTTCAATCATTCATTTACGCAATTATATCCTGGCCCTTTACCACTACTTTCAGTCACTGTTCAATCATTCATTTACGCAATTATATCCTAAGTCTCTTTACCACTACTTTCAGTCACTGTTCAATCATTCATTTACGCAAATATATCCTGGCCTTTTACCACTACTTTCAGTCACTGTTCAATCATTCATTTACGCAATTATATCCTGGCCCTTTACCACTACTTTCAGTCACTGTTCAATCATTCATTTACGCAAATATCCTGGCCCTTTACCACTACTTTCAGTCACTGTTCAATCATTCATTTACGCAAATATATCCTGGCCCTTTACCACTACTTTCAGTCACTGTTCAATCATTCATTTACGCAAATATATCCTGGCCCTTTATCACTACTTTCAGTCACTGTTCAATCATTCATTTACGCAAATATATCCTGGCCCTTTACCACTACTTTCAATCACTGTTCAATCATTCATTTACGCAAATATATCCTGGCCCTTTACCACTACTTTCAGTCACTGCTCAATCATTCATTTACATAGAATTATATCTGGCCCTTTACCACTACTTTCAGTCACTGTTCAATCGTTCATTTACGCAAATATATCCTGGCCCTTTACCGCACTTTCAGTCACTGTTCAATCATTCATTTACGCAATTATATCCTGGCCTTTACACTACTTTCAGTCACTGTTCAATCTGCAATTTCATTTACCAATTATACCGGCCCTTTACCACTACTTTCAGTCACTGTTCAATCATTCATTTACGCAAATATGTCCTGGCCCTTTACCCTGCTTTCAGTCACTGTTCAATCATTCATTGTAAATATATCCTGGCCCTATACAAACTACTTTCAGTCACTGTTCAATCATTCATTTACACCAAATATATCCTGGCCCTATACCACTACTTTCAATTCTTTATTTAATCCCATTCATTTACACCCAATTATATCCTGGCCCTTTACCACTACTTTCAGTCACTGTTCAATCATTCATTTACGCAAATATATGTAGCCCTTTACCACTACTTTCAGTCACTGTTCAATCATTCATTTACGCAAATATATCCCTGACGCTTACCACTACTGATGCTGTTCAATCATTCATTTACGCAAATATATCCTGGCCCTTTACCACTACTTTCAGTCACTGTTCAATCATTCATTTACGCAAATATATTCTGGCCCTTTACCACTACTTTCAGTCACTGCTCAATCATTCATTTACGCAAATATGTCCTGGCCCTTTACTACTACTTTCGGTCTGTTCAATCATTCATTTACGCAAATATATCCTGGCCCTTTACCACTACTTTTCGGTCACTGCTCAATCCTGCTCCGGCGCACACCACTACTTTCAGTCACTGCTCAATCATTCATTTACGCAAATATATCCTGACGCTACCACTACTTTCGAGTCACTGTTCAATCATTCATTTATGAAATATATCCTGGCCCTTTACTACTTTCAGTCGCTGCTCAATCATGTCTGGCCCTTTACCACTACTTTCAGTCACTGCTCAATCATTCATTTACGCAAATATATCCCTGGCCCTTTACCACTACTTTCAGTCACTGTTCAATCATTCATTTGCGCAAATATCCTGGCCCTTTACACTGGCGCAGTCACTGTTCAATCATTCGTTTTTACTGAAATATATTAATGGCCTTTACCACCAGCACCAGTGCCTTAAAGTGGGCTGGTTTACATAGACCTGTCCTGGCCTTCACTGTTTCAGTCACTGCTCAATCATTCATTTACGCAAATATATCTGTTGCCACCACTACTTTCAGTCACTGTTCAATCATTCATTTACGCAAATATATCCTGGCCCTTTACCACTACTTTCGGTCACACTGCTCAATCATATCCTGGCCCTTTACCACTACTTTCAGTCACTGCTCAATCATTCATTTACGCAAATATATCCTGGCCCTTTACCTCCCTTTTAATTATATTCAATCATTCATTTACATAAATATGTCTGGCCCTTTGCCTTACTACTTTCAGTCACTGTTCAATCATTCATTTTTACGCAAATATATCTGGCCCTTTACCACTACTTTCAGTCACTGCTCAATCATTCATTTACGCAAATATATCCTGGCCCTTTACCACTACTTTCAGTCACTGCTCAATCATTCATTTACGCAAATATATCCTGGCCCTTTACCACTACTTTCAGTCACTGTTCAATCATTCATTTACGCAAATATATCCTGGCCCTTTACCACTACTTTCAGTCACTGTTCAATCATTCATTTACTGAAATGCCATCCTGGCCCTTTACCACTACTTTCAGTCACTGTTCAATCATTCATTTACGCAAATATATCTGTGGCCCTTTACTACTTTCAGTCACTGTTCAATCATTTCATTTACACAAATATATTCTGGCCCTTTACCACTACTTTCAGTCACTGCTCAATCATTCATTTACACAAATTGTTAAGTAGTAGGAGGCTATGAAAGACACAATTTTTTTTGTTTCAATTTCCAAAAAGTAAACTAAAAATGGGATCTAATTTTTAAAAAGCTTCATGTGTAATAAATCCAAAACACTAAATTGAGCCTAAATAAGGGGAATAAATGTTACAATGAAAACCTTTATAAGTATGCACTGAATATTGCTGTTATATCTGGTCTGGTGCTTCTGGGATGTATTTAGAAATACTTGATAAAATCGCTTCGGCAGTACATATACTAAAATGGGAACGATACAGAGAAGATTAGCATGACCCCTGCGTGAAGCGTTCCATATTTTTGCGGATGTGAATTGTGGTTTAGTGGATTTAGGCTCGGAACTAGAAATTGGGGAGCCGAGTTCGAATTCTAGTTGAATTTCTTGCATTCACTTACGCGCAAATATCCTTGGGAAAGATATTAAACCCTCTCTTCCCTCCAGTTATGGGTTAAATAACAGAACAGATTTGGTTCTCTAACCTTGGCTAGCAACCAGTCTACCGCAGAAATAGCAACCTACTGCGGTATAATTTTCTACCCAGTCAATCATGTCTCTTTCGAGACATGATCGTCTAAGCTAGCATCTCGACTTCAGTCACTTTCCCACCGTCGTAATGTAGCCATCCTGTACCTTTTCTATAAATATTTGCATTGTAAGTGTTCTGATGGGCTTTCTACTTTCGTACCTCAAATTAACGAAATTCTTCGCAGTACTAGATTGGCAGTTAGGTCTCATCATTTTACAGCTGAAATCGCTAGATACAATTGTAAGTTCTATGTTTCATCTTTTCGATAGTGTATCTCTTTTTCGGTCGCATGCTTTCCAGTTCATTTTGATCGTCAAAAACCTAAATGCAATGTCAATCGTTATCTTCTGTCACCTGAATTTCTGTCTTTTTATCGTTTTCCTTCCTTAGATGACATTTATTTTTTATTCTTTGAGACTCAGTAACCACCCCCTTGTGTCTTAGTAACTTTATTGCCTTTAAATAATTAAAAAAGGTAACCCTATGTTCGAAAAGACTTTCAATGAAAATAAAGAATATACATGCCAAAACACACACACAAAATCATTTTCTTACGCAGAAAGTGTCAACACAGTGGTGGAGCAGGAGTAAAAGATCTAGATGCGTAAAGATCAATATAAGCCTATGTCTCAGACTTTTTTTTTTAATCATTTCACCCCGAACAAGGCGGAGATGCCACTGATGTGCAGGGGGTTACATAAATGTAAAAAGATTAATTAGAAAATAGTGAGGAGTACAAGCTAGTTAGAAAGGAACAATAGAAAGCAGGTGCGATGACAGATACATAGGTGGAGAGAAAGGGAAGGTTATACAGGGGTGGGGAGAGAGCTAGAGTCAAGTGGTTAGTAGATGAGTATTGACTTCTCAAAATCAAGAAAGAGAAGAAACTTTTATTGATTATCAAGTTGTTGACTTCAATTCATTTAATTTTTCATGATTCAGATTAACATCTTGATTCATCTGACAAGTTCCATTGATGGATTATTGTCCCTTAACGTTAACTGCGAAATTTTGGTCTGTGACACACAGTCGCCAGATTTCTGCTTTTAATTATCTAACTCATGTCTATTTGTTCTTTTGAAATTTGGCACAATGACTTCACCAGATGGTTACGTTTTATCAATCACACGTATGTATCACACTTTATCATTTGTTTGTCCCAGACCACGACAACACGTCAGACTCATTTCGGTATGGATATCGATATTGTGCCATTAGCAGAAGATGCTGTTTTGCCTGCATCATCAGCACTGATAAGTGGAAATTGTTGCAGTACAAGTGTACTCTACATTATTCTCCTCTATTTTTCAAGATTTTTGTTTATACACGAATTAACCAAATACTTGGAAAGATATTCTGCATACTCAGTTGGTGTCGGGTATTTGATTTCCGCTGAATACAGACGAAAAAATGCTGATATAGGTGATAACACTTGGGAGACTCATTCTGGCATATTAGACTACTCTATAGAAACGACGGAGTCCAGAACTTTCACTTTCTATGTGAATGTTACAGAATGTGTTTGTGATTTAAGAAATTCCAAGTCCTCAGGTTTTCATATCACTAAGTAATATTTTTGTTTTTCTATGATTAGTTCAACTACTGTATAATATTTCCAGAGTTTTGTTTATTATGCATGACATTTCTTGAATTCAAAACACTTATCATACATTCTATTGAATAAAAACAGCATTATTAAGTTTAGTGTCACATTTAAGTGCCTTTTAACATTATATTCTTGATCTGTTTGATATAAGATTTCAAACAAGGGGTCATAATGATGGGGATTCAATGTTTCAAATATTTTCCTGTATTTACCTGATTTCAGGACATACCCAAGTTTGAAACCTACTCCTTGGCACTTTTTAAAATTTAGTTGTAGTATTTTTCTTTTTATTTAGAATTTATTTTTAGATTAAATGGCTACATTTCGAATGTGACCCCAGAAAATTAACTATTTTTTAATGTTTACATTCCACCTCAACTTTAACTAGGTTATTTAACTGTTTAACTCACTAATTCCCTTGACTTCAATATGCCATGGCATGTCAGTGTTAAATTCTTTTGTTTTTCTCATTATCTATCCAAGAAATTTCAACTATTTAAGCTTCCCTATTCTGATTTTTCTTAAGACTTCCATGTTGCTCTCATTTTTTTCTCCATGGCATTCTTAGCATTTGTCAGTAGAATCACATTTCTGTTTCGTCAAGTCCCTTCTTCAACTGTAGCTAAAATTAAAATATATGTTTGATAAATTGTAAGTGGTGGACATATTACTTCAAATATTCGAAGTTTTAGTTTTTACTTCTGGTGCCAGGGGGAAATGGGAAACTATATAAAACATATTTTTGCGTCAGTAGAGAAACACAGATCTCAAGCAAGAGTATCGAGATGCAGTGAAGATCCATCCGGAAAGGAAGCTCCTTGCTGCGTTATATCAATATCCTTACTTCAAAGGACTCAATGATATGCAAGCCAGTTAATATGATTTCTAATCGTATTGTGTCGTTCAATTATTACCACTGTTATAGCTTTGTTTATCCCTGTAAATGTTTCCCGTAGTAATATTTTTATCTAAGTGTTTCTCAATAATTCTGAGATGAGGTATTAAATATCCTAGTGATTGTAATATAGGACTCGATTTGAAATTCCTGGCACCTGAAGAAAGCCAGAGCTACAACGAGTGAAACGTCTTAATAATAACAATAAAGATGAAGACAATAGTCCATATATATATATATATATATATATATATATATATATATATATATATATATTGATTGTTTAATACTTAGTTTTTGGTCACAATAGGGTTAGAGTAGTGCACATTTGTATTAACAAATGTTCAATACAAGTATATTGTAGAACTTTTAATTATTTTTCATTTGTAAACGTGTTATTACGTGGCCTAGGTTTCTACTATGAGTGGTGTCTTCAGACGATTTTTAATAACCGATTTTACCGTTTAACGTTTTCTTTTTAAGAACGCACACGTAACGGTTTTTTTTTTTGGTTTTGTTTTTTAACGCTCACGTGGCAGGCAATTTTTGAACGTGCAATTTTTAAAATTAATATATATATATATATATTTCAAACCAGTTTACAAATGTAAAATGAAAAATATGTAAATGTTCTACAATATAATTGTATTAAACACTTTTAATGCAACTGGGTAGTAGTCTAATTTTATTATGAGAAAAAGCTAAGTAATTATATATATATATATATATATATATATATATATATATATATATAGGATGCGATGTGTAAATTTTTGCCATTGTATAGTTTTAATTTTGCGCATGCGTGTTTGCTTTTTTATTTTGTCAGCTGTTGTGATGCAGTAGATATCTGCTCGGAACGAGAAATCGGAGAGCCGAGTTCAAATTCCAGTTGAATTCCTTGTATTTACTTACGCGCAAATACCCTTGGGAAAGGTATGAATCTATTTCTTCCCTCCAGTTATGGATTAAATAACAGGACAGACTGGCTTTTATAGCCTTAGCTAGCAACCAGTCTACAGCAGAAAGTAAAGGCAACCTACTGTAGGATAATCTTCTTCCCAGCCAGTCATGTCTCTTTCGAGACATGATAGCCCAAGCGTGTATCACGTATGGAACTTAACTGACTGACTGACTGACTGACAGTATAGTAGGGTCAGATGGTATTGTCTGTGAAAAAAAAAGATCACCATAAGACAATTGACTCCGCCAAAAATTCGGAAACAGCATACTGTACTGCTTGGCATTCACACCGGAAGCTCCAATACGAACTTTTCAGAGTGTTTAGGTGTCAATCTGAAGACAGTGCAGAGGATTCGGGAAGAGTTGGATGAGTGTAATGGTGATTACGAAAGTATGGCAGCTCGGAATGCTCACTCTGATCGTTCTGATAGAAAGGAAGTCCTGAATTTGTTGTTGAGTGCCTCAGACTTACTTGAAGGCCTACAGTAGTGCCACCCTGGATCAAGAGGGTATTTGCTGGAAAACCCCAGGTCTGGCAACAGAACTTTAAACCACAAGATATTTTTGTGTCATTTTGGTAAATATATCTGTTAAAATGAGATGTCAATGTTATTTTTGTGTAATTTAGATAACAATTTATCTATCGCACCATACGCATATATATATATATATATATATGAAAGAAAGTATATATAAATTCTTAGTGATTAATGCATAAACACATACTGTCCTAAAAATGTGATGGTAAGCAATGGGACATGTGATTAATAGAAATGTATAATTAATGCCGGATTTTTATAAACTTATAATTAATGCAAGATTTTGTAAACTTATGATTTACAGGAAATTTTAAGAACACATCATTAATTTTATATTTTCTTCTATAAATCCATGATTAATACCACATTTTTATCCTTGTTATGTTTATAATCTTCCTACTCTAATACATGTCACAATCCTCATTCATCATTGACATGTTTTCAGTAACCCACTACCTTAACTGGCTCAGGAGCCTTGTATTACGTAAGTATTAGCATCAAAGAAAAAAAAAGAATGCCGGATTTTTATATACCGATAATTAATAATTGTTAATTGTCAACCTATAATAATTTTTTTCATAACCTATAATTATTTTAGAAATTTTTAATTAATAGCAGATTTCTATTTTTATTTTTACAATTATTACTTAATTATCCGGCAGGCATTTATAGACCTACAGTTCGTTTCTTGCTTATCTTCTATGTAGAGGACTGTGCAGTGTCCCTTCATGACACTGTTGATCGTGACTCTCTCATGACTCATTTTTTAGCTTTTAATATATTTTTTCTTTTTGCCATCCCTTTCAAACCCGGCTCTTCTCATTTACTCAGGCTCGTTACGTATCCTATGCATTGTTTTCCGTTCTCCCTTACCTTCAGTCTTGTGAGTATCAAATTTTCAAGCCTTCTTTCCTCATTAGGTACCCTAGAAATTCCAACTTTTTCTTCATGATGTTAAGTATAAGTATCCTTTATGATATATTATGTCTAGAACTTCGCCATTGCTCACATGTTCAGTTCATTGTATTATCAGCATCCTTTTGTCGAACAACATTTCTGTTGCTTCAAGTATTTTTTATCTGTGGAGAGTTTGTCCACTATTCAATGTCATATAGGAGAACCGATATTATGTAAGAGTTCTGTAATCTTTTCTTTGACAGGTGGAACATTGAAACTTCCTAAAATAAATCTTAAATAAATTTTTGGTGGTTAACAAATATAAATTGCAAAGCTGAAGCATTATGATTCTCTAGTAGTTTTCTTCGATCTATCAATAAGTTCACCTTTTAGTACCAAAATAAAACTTCAGCAAAGTAAAGTGAGGATATTTTTTAAATTAATTTTTTTTTTTGTTTTTTTTGTTTTGTTTCTTTTTGAGGTGGTGTATAATTCTAAAGTTAATATTTTCTTGTAGAGCATAAAACAATTTTAAACGATTATTTTTAAGTTTTTAATATTCTTTCATTGGCATACACAATATTATGTGTGAATAGAAATTTTGGAATCTGCTTCCTACCGATACGTCCTTTCACTGTTTACAGTGTTACGAAATGCATAATTATTTGGGTGAATGAACGTTTTTAAATGTTTGCTTAATAAATTTTGCAAGTGATATTACGACGTATATGACTAGTGTATATTTCACGGAAAATTAAAACTTACTTTGAAATAGAAGATATCAGAGATATTTAATCTGTAGAAATGATTTTCCGATAACCTTGCATTATTAAAATGTCTTTGCAAATAGGAGTGCTTTATCCGTCAGTTCGTACAGTCGTATCATAAAATCAGAGACAATTCCTTATTTTCGGCATCTTCACCGAGAAGTAGACAGAATAATCCTTTTGGACTGCAGGGATTCAAAGAAAGACAGGAGTCTAATATTAGAATTTGAAAGAAAATAATTAATCTTTGCTCATTTGGAAATCGTATCGTCGACTCGGTAGCTAAAAAGCCTAAATGCTTCATGCATCTAGAAATAAATCAATTTTGCATCAGTGAAATTCATATATTATATATATATACAATACGGAAGTAGAGAATAGATATATTATTATTATTATTATTATTATTATTATTATTATTATTATTATTATTATAGCATACTTCAACTCAAAAGCTTTCAAGTTTTGATGCTTGATGATGGTGTATTGAACTTGAAACTTGAAATCTTTTGAGACACAGTATGCTATAATAATAATAATAATAATAATAATAATAATAATAATAATAATATATACATATATTATTATTATTATTATTATATTCACTAATAAACAGATTTCTCCCGGTGGCTGGCGTATGTGTAAACCACATATATATAACACGCTAGGATTTCCTCCTCTCTCATTCCATGCGCCGATGGCTTGGGGAGCAGGCACTCCAACTAACACCAAATCGGTCGAGTTTCGATCCTGGCTAAAAGCAAGCGGATGTCTATCCACACTGATGAGCTGCGAAAGAGGCTTGTATGCAGATGACTAATATGTATGCATGTGAATAAAGGCAAAAGGAAACTTAGCTGACGTGTTTCCTTCTCTGAGAATGTAATTTTGCATTATTAAACCAATTTGCCTTGATCAGAAGTCGAAAAGCGTTGGCTAAGATAAGATATTCTTTTGTATTTATTTTTATTGTCCTTTTACAGATATACTCTATCTGCAAAAAGCACATTTATTTACATTAATATATATATAAAAAAAATTATTACTCTGATATGTGTATATTTTTATGTTTAAGTTTATTTTATTTAGTTAGTATGTCTGAACAAAATAAATTTTTTGTTAAATTACAATTTTCGCTTACTTATGCAGCCTTCATCAGTATTAAATATTAAAAACTAACGCAGGCTAACAAAAATATTGTAATATCCAAATGAATTTATTGTACTCGCACATATCAAGTCATAAAAATATACGAATATACAAAAATACCTTCGTCATTGTTTTTCAGTTATTATGTTTAAAGAAATTTTACGGAATTTTTGTCATTCGTGTACATTTAGTCTCTCTTCAACGTTTAACCGTGTATAGTAGAGATTTAACTGGGAAGTGTTCCGTTTAACAATGACAAGGATATTCATATCGTGAACAGATGGATATTTTTTTGCATACGACCACGCGAATGGTAATGGACGCGAGGCTGCAGGGCTGTATCAGATTGCGTTTCCAGACCGATGACAGCCGATTAATTCCAATCTTTGCTGCTGCTTGTCGTTGCGTTGCTGAGACGGGATCCGTGACACCAGAAAATATGCTAATAAGGATTTCTGGATTGCATCTTGGATTGTACACTAAACATTTAAATATTCAAACTTAATAACTAAAAACAGATGATTTATGGATATATCTTTATATGAACTTTTGCCCTCGTTTAGCGTGAGGAAACTGCCCTTAAAATTTGTAAAAGTATTACACTCTATATATACATTTAAATGTATGTGTGTGTTTCTTATTACTTTAAACGTTGTATTTTAGTGGAAACACGCTTATATATATATATATATAGAGAGAGAGAGAGAGAGAGAGAGAGAAAGAGAAAGAGTGTGTGTGTGTGTGTGTGTGTGTGTGTGTGTGTGTGTGTGTGTGTGTGTGTTTTCGCATTACAGATTTACGAACTTCGTTTGCTATTCGGTGACTGTTATCGTTGCATGTTTTAAAAAATGATGTATTTCGTACTATTTTTTAGTATTTATTGCCAAAGGAGTAATTGTATATGAAAATAGAATGGTTCTTTTGTTATTACTGCACTATAACATGTGCATTAAATGAATTTATAAATATTTAATATTTAAATTTATTATTTTATAAGTATTTAATTATTACCTATATTGCAGTTTCATCAATGAAAGAATGCAGAATATCTAGGGTTATTCGGACGAGTTCATCTTTGCTTCCTTGCCTTGTAAAATTTAGCAAAGTATTAATAACAAAATAACCATCCTATTTTCATTTAGAATTAGCCACGAAAGTTAGTATGAAATACATCATTTTCTTTAAAAAATTGGAGTGGCCTAATAATTATGATTGGTAATATATATATATATTACCAACCATAATATATATATATATATATATATATATATATATATATATATAAGTATCTATCGTCTTAATGCACGTGGTATAATGTGAGTACAACGAATTAAAACTGCAGATCTGTATTCGAATTCAAGTTGAATTCTTTGCATTCAGTTATGTGCAAATAACCTAGTGAACGATATTAATCCGTCGTTTCTCCCTCTAATTATAGGTTAAATAGCAGGACTGGTTGGGTTGTGTAGCCTTGGTTGGCAACCAGTCTACCGCAGAAAGCAGTGGCAACCTTCTGCTGGAAAATCTGCTGCCCAGTTAGCCATGCCTCCTCGAGACAAGATCGCCCAAGTGTGTATTACAAATGGCACTTAACTGACTTATATGACTGACCAATTAAAATCGACGCAAAATATTTAAGTTCTGTCTTGTCTGTCTCTCATTCTCTGACGAATTGGATTGATAAAGATTTCCTAATTGTATTTTATCTTTATTCGGATATCAATCTTTATTTGATCTTTAACTCATATGTATGTATGTATGTATGTATGTATGTATGTATGTTTTAAATGAATCTTTTAATAACAAAATATTTCTAATTGCTATAAGCGTAATTGTTACGAGTTTCATATGTTTGGGTTACTATCCCTACTTTTATTTTTCCTAATTAAATTATTAACATCTCGCCAATATTCAAAAGCCGGAATAAAGAAAAATTGTGCCTACTGACAGTAATGTAAATCACTCCTATAGCCAAAAGGACGACATGCGTCGACTGTAGGGTCCTGAAGAATAGAGGAATACAGTTAAAACTCTTTACGTGAGTCAATCTCGATTTAGGCCGGTTGTTTTTAATTTCACGGATTAAAAAAAATACAGAGAGAAATCATCTCAAATATGTGTATCTATAAAAAAAATAAAGTTTATAGTAATATAATCATAATCTTATTAATAGATCCACAACAAATATATATATATATATATATATATATATATATATATAAGCATGTATTCCTCATATATGTATATATATATAGAGAAAATATGTATTATATATATATATATATATAAAAGAATTCTTTATATATATATGCATATATATACAGATATTTATTATATATACAAGTATATACAAGTATGTATATATATATATATATATATATATATATATATATATATATATATATAAAAATAAAAAAGCATATTTAAAAACATGAATTATATATATTGTCATCAGCAGACAGATGGGTTTCGCCGTATCACAGCTCATCAGTACGGTTAGACACCGATTGTCTTTTTTACCTAGGATTGAAACCCGACCGAAATGGCGGCAGTCGGCGACTTTACGCCTGGGCTATGGGCGTGCGGTATGCATGAGAAAGCATTATATGTACATGAAAGCAAGTATTATAACTATATATGGATATATATATATATAATATTTATATGTATCAGTAGGTATTATTATTATTATTATCGGTTTATCATTTATTACGATATGAAAATAAACTGATGTATAATCAAAATCTTCGATCTTGATCACTTTATATATTTTTATTGATTTATATATGCCATGACTATAATTATGCATTACTGTACTACTACTACTACTACTAATAATAATAATAATAATAATAATAATAATAATGTACATACATATATACACAGATGTTTTTTATATATCTGTTTAAGAAAATTTGGGCAGCAACCTTTTTTTTAAACATCTTTCATTAAATATAACAATAAAAAAAGATCTATTTAGTTTTTCCAACATCCTTACGACTTTCTGTTTCTTCATATATATATATATGTGTGTGTGTGTGTGTGTGTGTGTGTGTGTGTGTGTGTGTGTGTGTGTGTGTGTGAAGATATTGACACAAAATAGTAAATTTTTAAAGACATATTTCGTAGGAGATGCGAGGGCTCTCTTTGTCATCATCAGTTTAATTGAAAAAAATCACAAAACTGTTGCTAGGAAAAAAATTGTGGGATCTCTAAGAATAAGTGTTTATCATTCATCAAATTAATTATCCAAGCTTATCACTGCCTAATTTTAAACACGGAGAGTGTCTGTCCGCCTCTGCGGTTACTTGCTTTATCTATATCTGTATTAGAGCTGTTTGAAATTGTAAGATTTTAAATCAGTAATTTTATATATATATATATTTTAAATCAGTAATTATATATATATATATATATATATATATATATATATATAATGTATCAAATTCATATATATATATATATATATATATATATATATATATATATATCAAATATTATTATAGTAATATACATAATGTATTATAATGTATTATAGTTGTCGTTATATATGTTTTATTATTATTATTATTATTATTATTATTATTATTATTATTATGATTAACGATTTATCAGTAATTATTATGCAAAAATAACTTCATAGATAATTCAAATCTTTGATGTAGTTCGCTTTATATAGTTTAGATTGAGTTGTATATGCTATGCTTCTATTATATATATGAAGATATAAACATGCATTAGAGTAACAATAATAATGATATGTACATGTGTGTGTGTGTGTGTGTGTGTGTGTGTGTGTGTGTGTGTGTGTGTGTGTGTGTGTGTGAAGATGATGAGACAAAGTGGTAAATTTTATTAAAGACGTGTTTCGCCGGAGAAGCCAGTGCTTCTTTTCTCTTCTTCAATTCCAATGGAAGAAAGACAAATCGTGTATGAATAAAATGACTCGTTAAGGCCACCCCAGTTTTAAAAAATTATGTATTTCATACTATTTTTAGTATTTATTGCTAAGTGGGTAATTCTAAATGAAAATAGAATCGTTCTTTTGTTAATACTGCACAATAACATGTGCATCAAATGAACTGTTCTGGTGTTCAGTTTTGTGCTCTCCATGCTAGTCTCTTCTTCTTATTGTCTACCCGAAGTAAAGGCTTCCTGGCTGCCTTGTAACATTTTTCAAAGTAATAATAACAAAAGGACCATTCTATTTTTTATTTAGAATTATCCACTTGGCAATAAATACTAAAAATAGTATGAAATACATCATTTTTTAAAAACTGGGGTGTCTTAATAATTATTGCTGGTCGTATATATATATATAATAATGTTCCAACAACTATATATATATAATAATATAACAACTATATATATATAATAATGTTCCAACAACAAATATGTATATATATATATATATATATATATATATATATACATATTTGTTGTTGGAACATTATTTTAATGAATACTTCTATTTGAGTAGATACTCTGTTTTTCTATAGTTAAACAGCATATTTATCTACCGGCCTAAATATATTAGGAAAATATGTATCTTTCGGCAGGATTCGAACCTGCGAACCTTTATAGAACTTGAGGGGGCTGCCAATTGGCTCGACGTGCCTTAACCACTCGACCACGAAGGAATTCATAATAAACAACTGCAGCACCTAATATTTACCTGAAGAAGAAATAAACACAGAAAATTTCTATAAAATAAACTCCAGTTTCTTTACTGTTTCATCCACAACGCTAAGAAGAAAGCATATAACAACTACAAGAAAGATAATCGTGTTAATAATGACAACAACAATGAAAAACAAGCATATGTAGTAAATCTTTATCATCTACTATCCAAAACAAGAAAATGTACCTGTATGCCACAAAAAAATCTTATACATTATTGATACTTAATCAAATGCACAGAAGTTCAACTACAATATTTTAATACGATAGAAAGGGAGCGATAGGTAAATTATCGCCATTTTATATTTTTAAAAGGGTTACACTAACCTTGGGTATATAGTCAGTCAGTTATGTGCCATACGTGATAGACGCTTTGGGCGATCATGTCTCAAAACAGACATGACTGACTGGGCAGAAGTTTATCCCACACTAGGTTGTCATTGCTTTCTTCGGTAGACTGGTTGCCGACCAAGGCTATAGAATCCAATCTGTCCTGTTATTTAACCCATAACTGGGGGAAAGAGACGGATTAATACCTTTCCCAAGGATATTTGTGCATAAGTGAATGCAAGGAATTCAACTGGAATTCGAACTCGGCAACCCGATTTGTCGTTCCGAGTCGATATCCACTGCACCACAACGCACATTCTGGGTACATAGTACCCAGCGCAAATGACGCTATTTTAATTACAATTTTATTAAATTTTCACTACCTGAATTTCTTACTTAAATATGTTTTTCAGTTCCTATTAATGTTAACTCAAAATACAAATTTTGAAGTGCCTGCATGTAAAATATTTCAAATAAATATTTATATTTACTATTTTTTGGATATTTTCAAAATCAGGTATGATATACTTATGATTAGTAGTGGTATAACTTTAATTGATGGTTAGTGTTCCAGAGTTAATTGCACGCATGTCCGTTGTATGATTTTGATTTTGTTGACAGCACAAAATTGTAGGGTCAGTTGCGCACCGTTTGTGAGAAAAGGAGCAACATGACACAATTCACTCCGCCAGAAAATTGGAAACAGCATGCTGTACTGCTTGGCATTCGCACCGGAGTCTCCAATACAAACATTTTAAAGAGTATGAGTGCCAATCCGAGGACAGTGCAGAGGATTCGGAAAGAGTTGGATGAGTCTAATGATGATTACGAAGGTCCAGCAGATCGAAAACTCTGATCGTTCTGATAAGAAAAGAACTCCTGAATTTGTTGATTAGTTCTTCAGACTCGACATAGAGGCCTACATTAAGTAAGGAGGTATTGCTGTCCAGGCTGCTGAGAGGCCGTATATTTCGCAACAGAACTTTGCACCATATCCCACAAGTAGGAGAACTGAGTCATGGCTGTTAGACAATTTCTGCGGCCACATCACCCATGACATTTAGTCACTTAACTCCCTAGACTGTAACCACCATGATTATTATGTGTGGGTGCAGTTGTTTGAATATCAGAAAATTCCTCATAAAACAAAGATGAACTGAAAATTAACTCTAGACTGTAACCACCATGATTACAGCTATATGTGGGTGCAGTTGGGCAGATATCAGAAAATTCCTCATAAAACAAAGATGAACTGAAATTAACTCCTAGACTGTAACACCACAGTTATTATATGTGGGTGCAGTTGAGCAGATATCAAGAAAATTCCTCCTTAAAACAAGATGAACTGAAAATTAACTCCCTAGACTGTAACCACCATGATTATTATATGTGGAGGTACAGTTGAACAAAATATCAGAAAATTCCTCATAAAACAAGATGAGCTGAAAATTAACTCTAGACTGTAACCACTATACATAGTTATTATATGTGGGTGCAGTTGAGCAAAAGATATCAAAAAATTCCTCATAAAACAAAAGATGAACTGAAAATTAACTCCCTAGACTGTAACCACCATGATTATTATATGTGGGTGCAGTTGAGCAAGATATCAAGAAATTCCTCATAAAACAAAGATGAACTGAAAATTAACTCCCCTAGACTGTAACCACCATGATTATTATGTGGGTAAGTTGAGCAGATATCAAGAAAATTCACTCTAAACTAAAGATGAACTGAAAATTAACTCCCTAGACTGTAACCACCATGATTATTATATGTGGGTGCAGTTGAGCGAGATATCAAGAAAATTCCTCATAAAACAAAGATGAACTGAAAATTAACTCCTAGACTGTAACCACCATGATTATTATGGGTACAGTTGAGCAGATATCAAGAAAATTCCTCATAAAACAAAGATGAACTGAAAATTAACTCCCTAGACTGTAACCACCATAGATTATTATATGTGGGTGCAGTTGAGCGAGATATCAAGAAAATTACTCATAAAACAAAGATGAACTGAAAATTAACTCCCTAGACTGTAACCATGATTATTATATGTGGGTGCAGTTGAGCGAGATATCAAGAAAATTCCTCATAAAACAAAGATGAACTGAAAATTAACTCCCTAGACTGTAACCACATGATTATTATATGTAGGTGCAGTTGAGCAGATATCAAGAAAATTCCTCATAAAACAAAGATGAACTGAAAATTAACTCCCTAGACTGTAACCACCATGATTATTATATGTGGGTGCAGTTGAGCGAGATATCAAGAAAATTCCTCATAAAACAAAGATGAACTGAAAATTAACCCTAGACTGTAACCATAAGTTATTATATGTAAGAGTTGCAGTTGAGCGAGATATCAAGAAAATTCCTCATAAAACAAAGATGAACTGAAAATTAACTCTAGACTGTAACCACCATGATTATTATATGTGATTGCAGTTGAGCGGGAATATCAAGAAAATTCCTCATAAAACAAAGATGAACTGAAAATTAACTCTAGACTGTAACCACCATGATTATTATATGTGGGTGCAGTTGAGCAGATATCAAGAAAATTCCTCATAAAGCAAAGATGAACTGAAAATTAACTCCTAGACTGCAACCACCATGATTATTATATGGGTGCCAGTTGAGCGAGATATCAAGAAAATTCCTCATAAAACAAAGATGAACTGAGAATTAACTCCCTGAACTGTAGCCACCATGATTATTATATGTGGGTGCAGTTAGGCAGATATCAAGAAGGTTCACTCATAAAACAAAGATGAACTGAAAATTAACTCCTAGACTGCAACCACCATGATTATTATGTGTGGGTGCAATTTGAGCAGATATCAAAATTCCTCATAAACAAAGATGAACTGAAAATTAACTCCCTAGACTGTGTACCATGATTATTATGTGTGGGTGCAGTTGAGCAGATATCAGAAAATTTATATGAAACTAAAGATAGACAGAAAAGTGTCCCTAGACTGTAACCACCATGATTATTATATGTGGGTGCCAGTTGAGCAGATATCAAGAAAATTCTCATGAAACAAAGATGAACTGAAAATTAACTCCTAGACTGTAACCACCATGATGTATATGTGGGTGCAGTTGGGCAGATATCAGAAAATTCCTCATAAAACAAAGATGAACTGAAAATTAACTCCTAGACTGTAACCACCATGATTATTATATGTGGAGATTTTGGTGACAGAATATCAAGAAAATTCCTCATAAAACAAAGATGAACTGAAAATTAACTCCTAGACTGTATACCATGATTATTATATGTGGGTGCAGTTGAGCGAGATATCAAGAAAATTCCTCATAAAACAAAGATGAACTGAAAATTAACTCCCTGAACTGTAACCACCATGATTATTATATGTGGGTGCAGTTGAGCGAAATATCAAGAAAATTCCTCATAAAACAAAGATGAACTGAAAATTAACTCCCTAGACTGTAACCACCATGATTATTATATGTGGGTGCAGTTGAGCAGATATCAAGAAAATTCCTCATAAAACAAAGATGAACTGAAAATTAACTCCCCTAGACTGTAACCACCATGATTATTATATGTGGGTGCAGTTGAGCAGATATCAAGAAAATTCCTCATAAACAAGATGAACTGAAAATTAACTCCCTAGACTGTAACCACCATGATTATTATATGTAGGTGCAGTTGAGCAGATATCAAAGAAATTCACTCATAAAACAAAGATGAACTGAAAATTAACTCCTAGACTGTAACCACCATGATTATTATATGTGATTGCAGTTGAGCCAGATATCCAGAAAATTCCTCATAAAACAAAGATGAACTGAAAATTAACTCCCTAGACTGTAACCACCATGATTATTATATGTGAAATTTTTAGTTAGGAAAACTGAATATCAAGAAAATTCCTCATAAAACAAAGATGAACTGAAAATTAACTCCCTAGACTGTAACCACCCATGATTGATATATGTGGGTGCAGTTGAGCAAATATCAAGAAAATTCTCTGAAGCAAAGATGAACTGAAAATTAACTCCCTGAACTAATAACCACCATGATTATTATATGTGGGTGCAGTTGAGCAAGATATCAAAATTCCTCATAAAACAAAGATGAACTGAAAATTAACTCTAGACTGTAACCACCATGATTATTATGTGATTTGATTGGGCAGATATCAAGAAAATTCCTCCTTAAAACAAAAAGTGAACACAAGAAATTAACTCCCTAGACTGTAACCACCATGATTATTATATGTGGGTGCAGTTAGGCGAGATATCAAGAAAATTTATCATAAAACAAAGATGAACTGAAAATTAACTCCTAGACTGTAACCACCATGATTATTATATGTGGAGTGCAGTTAGGCAGATATCAAGAAAAATTTACAAAACAAAAGATGAACTGAAAATTAACTCCCTAGACTGTAACTACAGGGTATTATGTGGGGGTGCAGTTGAGCGAATATCAAGAAAATTCCTCATAAAACAAAGATGAACTGAAAATTAACTCCTAGACCTTAACCACCATGATTATTATGTGCTGGGTGCAGTTGAGCAGATATCAAGAAAAATTCCTCATAAAACAAAGATGAACTGAAAATTAACTCCTAGACTGTAACCATGATTATTATGTGTAGGTGCAGTTGAGCGAGATATCAAGAAAATTCCTCATAAAACAAAGATGAACTGAAAGTGCTCCTAGACCTTAACCACCATGATTATTATCTGTGGGTGCAGTTGAGCGAGATATCGAAAATTCCTCATGAAAACAAAAAGTGAACTGAAAATTAACTCTAGACCTGTAACCACCATGATTATTATATGTGGGTGCAGTTGAGCGAGATATCAAAGAAATTCCTCATAAAACAAGATGAACTGAAACCAGGATTATTGCAGCATTCGCTAATTTAAACAAGAATACCGTTCAGTTGATTTTATTGAATAAATTTACAATTTAGTATTTTTAAGATATTTTTTGTGTAACTGCGGTTCATATATCCGTTAAAATAAGATGTCATTGTTATTTTCATTTTTAAGTAATTTAGTCGACGCACCATATATGAGATTCTAACACATATACAGATATATACACTTTTTTATGCAGTCTATTATATACCCATATATGAAATATGCATATACGTAAGTGTCTACGGCTATATCGTGTTGAATACACCGGTTCCCGTCCGGTCACCGAAGTTAAGCAACATCGAGCCTGGTCAGTACTTAAATGGATGACCATTTTGGGAATACCAGGTGCTGTAAACGTAAGGACCAAGAATGGTCCACCTGTCCTTCAGGTTTGGGGGTTGGGTGCAGTTTGTTAAAGAAACGGCAACAAAAAGTTGCTGCCCTATTAGATGTGATGGATAAATGATGATGATGATATACGTAAGTGTGTGTATGTGTTGTAATTTCTTCTCGGGGGCAAGTGATCATTTTTACAGCACCCTCCACCCGATTGCAGATAACAAGAGAAATAAGGTACACACGATTCATTTCACAAAGTCTACGGCTCACAAAATTACATATTTATGTTGTTACGTATATTAGTAGAAAATCTCTAAATTGAAGAGTGGCATTGCATACTATTAATACATGTACACGCACAGACGCACGGACGTATATATATATATATATATATATATATATATATATATATATATATAAAAGATAAAACATACATTCCAACAGATAATACCATTAATCAACAATTTCACACTTACACACCAAATTCCTCAAAAGTCTAACGATCAAAACGAGACATTCACTTAATTACCAATAACCCCAACCAACCCCCACGACAACAAAGAACCAAATATAAACAGAGAATGATTCCAAACCTTTATTTCCCCTGAGGAAGAGTTTAAATCCAAACACTGAAACAGCCATATGATTGTAGGGAAGAGGACATATATAGAAGAAATTATGTACATGTTCTAAAACATAATTTATAATAAATATATATATGTGTGTGTGTGTGTGTGTGTGTGTGTGTGTGTGTGTGTTTAGCGAGATAGATAATTTTATTCTATTTTAAAAATGTTTTAAAACTTTTATAATTCCCCTCTTTTGTTTATTTTGAATAAATTGATGGATTTCTTTGTTTAGCGGCAAGTTACCTGTTTATTTTTTTATTTGCTTATATATTTCTGTAATTATTATTTTTTTTTATCGCGTCACCCTAAGCAAGGCATTTCACTGCCACTATAGCGCAGGGGGTTACATAGAGGGATTGGGTATAGGAAATGTCAGAAGGAGGGTGATAGACGACTTAGGATGTACATAGGGAGAGAGTTGGAGAGAGTGGGTGTGAATATAAATATATAAGAGAGAGAGAAAGAGAAAAGAAGGTGTGAAAAGAGAATAGGGATGGAGAGTGACAGATTCGAGTTGCTACCATTTCAGGATGTTTTGAAATTTAATCATTCTCTTCATGTCTGTTTACCGCGATATTTTCGTCTAAAGCTTCTAAAACTGCTGAATCGTTCCGCATTAAGAAAGTTTGGTTTTCGTGCAAATTTTATTTGCACGATTAAATATTGTCACCCATAAATTTATTGAAAATGAACCTTGAGTAAAATCCTAAAAAATAATCTCCCACATATGTCAAAATTTGGAAAATTTTCTGCTATATATCAATGCCGTCAGTTTGTAGAATAATGAAAACATTAACAATTATTTGTTTCTTGTATCTTATACTAACATAAATAGATAAAAATGTATTTTTCTATTCTAATCAATTTTGATAGATAGATAGATAGATAGATAGATAGATAGAGAAAGAGAGAGAGAGAGAGAGAGAGAGAGAGAGATAGATAGATAGATAGATAGATAGATACGATCAGATAGATAGATAGATAGATAGATAGATAGATAGATAGATAGATAGATAGATAGATAGATCCGAACAGGCTGATACACAGATAAATACGAACAGATTGATACATAAATAGATACGAACAGACTAATGCACAGCTAGATACGAACAGACTGATAGATAGATAGATAGATAGATAGATAGATAGATAGATAGATAGATAGATCCTTCTCCAAGAAGATATTTTTTCATTACTCATTCAGACAGACATTTTGAAATATTTTAATTCTGTAAAACTTTTATATAAAACAGTATTTCTTTTATTTTTAATCTAAGAATCAAGAAATCTCAGAGGAATATCTATTAAAACAGTCACATTGAAAAATTCCCACGTGTATGAATATTCCATACCGCACTCATATTTGTTACAAAGTGGCACGAATCTTATATTTGTCTCATATAATTCTTAGATGCCATAACAAAATCACAAGGATTTGAAAAATTTGAATAAAACCTTTTTTGTATAAAAATCTATTTAATGCACCCTCTTTTCCTACCGTAATAAATCTAAAAAGGGAACGAAAAACTCTAAGACGTAGAGGTGAAAAGTTTTAGATGCAACCCACCTCCCGAAACCAGGTCAAATCTCTAAACATCAGAATTTTGTTGTTGGGAAAATTTAAATTGCTGTACTTATTTGATTTTGGTGTCTCTGATTTGTAATCCGTATTTAGGGTCTATTCTTTTGCTAACAACCATATATATTTAGCCCCATGCGCAATAGTGGCAGTGGAATGCCTTGCTTGGGGTGAGATGATTAAAAAAAAAAAATAATATTCTGTCTTCTTGCAGTTTACGTTTAGTCCTTTCTTCTCGTTTTTCTTCACTGTAGGAGATTTTGTAATTTACTTTCCTTGTCTGCTATCAACACCGTGTCATCTGCATATCTTATGTTGTTATGGTTAAGTCCGATAATAATGAATCTTGGTAGGACATCTAATTCTCTCAGAATCGCCTCACTGTATAGGTTGAAAATTTCCAGTGAGAAGACACAACCTTGTCTTACACCCCATTCTATTTTTGTATATCAGATGCACTCATTTCATATCAATATGCAGGCGGTTTTCTGCCCGGATAGGTTCTTGCTTATTCTGATATCCTTTCCAAAAATGTCAAGGTAGCTGAGCAGTTCTAACAGATCTTTTTTGACACACTTTTTCAAACGCCTTTGCGTAATCTACAAAGCACAGGTATATGTCCTTCTGAATTTTTATTGATCTTTCTGATAACGTGTCTGTTTAGCAGCCATTACTCGAGATATAGGCTTTAGGAAAAGTTCTAAAAGTATGGTTTCTGTTTGAAAAAATGCTGATGATAAAGCGATACTTAGCATCTACAGTGCTTATATTTTCTTTAGACTGATAATACCCATCTGAGTAAATAAACAATTCCTTATAGTGCAAACCTTTTGAATTCGTCGTTTAACAGGGATCTGGCTAATGTTTTGTGCATGGTTTTAATCATAACATGGGATACAAATATTATGGGTAAAACAGTAACTTTTAAGGTGTCACAGTTTTTTAAATTTTAATTCCAAAATCATTATATTTCGTTATTTTGTCATATTTATTAGCAGATACAATGACACTATATATTATTATTATTATTATTATTATTATTATTATTATTATTATTATTATAGCATACTGCAACTAAATAACTATAAAATTTCGGTGTTTAATACACGATGATCAGCCAGTAAAATGTGGTAAATTTACTTGGTTATATATATATATATATATATATATATAATATTATTTTAGTTTAATTCTATTTTTTAAATCTCATTATCTCTCTCTCTCTCTCTCTCTATATATATATATATATATATATATATATAAAACCCAACAAATAACCGCATTTCATTGCCTGATGATGGTGCAATAAACACCGAAACTTCATAGCTATTAAGTTGCAGTATGCTATTATTATACTAATAAACTTATAACTAAATATCTATGCTCTACTTTTGTACTGAGTATATTTTAAAAGTATGTATCTGTGGAATGTACTTCCATTTGTATGAAACACTTATATATATATATATATATATATATATATATATATATAAAAGCAATTCTGTAATCATGATATATTGTCTATTATATATATATATATATATATTGAGACCTTGAATAATTTCTCGCTGATTTATCAAGAAAAGTAATGATTCATTTACAAAAATTAGTAAGAAAGATGTTACAGAAATTATTGTCCATCGTCAGCCATTGTTTTTACTCATCTTTCAGGCATTTGGATTCCACGTCGGAAAAACGTCACGTCTTTTGAAACTAACCACAAGTCGACTCATTTTTTTTTTTTGACATCTTCTTCAGAATGAAAATTCTGCTCAACCATGATAAAGTACACCCAGCTGATCCCACTAAATGCGGAGCATAAGTTTTAACCATTGATATTCGGCTTTGCCGCCGATGTTGATGCATGACCGGGCTTACCCCCAGGATCTTCTACGCTTAGGGTTACTGTAATGTATTCACTTCTCATTGCTTTCTTTTTCTCCCTTTGAAGCAGCTGTTCACGCGTGACAAGACGCCGTTCGACGTCTCTCGGCTTCATCTCGTCGAACACCCTGTGTCCTTGTTTTTTAATCATTCTTCATGCTTTCAACCGTTTCAAAACTTTTGTGTGATTTGGAAGTTCAGCCAGCGCCCAACATGAGTCTTCATGAAATTATGCCTCCAATTCTTCGTCTTCAAACTTTTTCGGTGCGCCAGAGCGTTCTTATCTTAAACATCAAAATCATTATTTTGATGCGTCTGAACCAATTTCTGCATGTTGTTCCCGACAGATCATGGTCGCCGTAAGTCTCAATAAGAATTCTGTGTGCTTCAGCTGCAGATTTCTTTTCAATAAAGTAGTGCAGTAAATTTCCCTGCAAATACACTTTCTTTAGCATGAAATCAGACATGTTTAACGCTATGGAAAACAAAGTTGTTTACACTTCAGCGAATTGACATGTACCGAATTTCAAACTTGTTATTGTACTTCCTTATAAATGCGTTACCAGCTGAAACTACACACATGTAGTTCTGAACACAATCTATTAGAAAACAGCGACAACTTCAAGGTTTTAATATATATATATAAGCAAAATTAAAATTCGGTGCATGTCATTTCTCCGAGGTGGTTCTAATATATATATATATATATATATAATTCATTTGGAGAATTGGCGAAGCTTGTAACTTAACTTGTATGATTTCCATTGTCATCACAAATCGACACTATATATATATATATTGTATATTTAGGCAATACTCACTCTTTTATGCAGGTTTCATTAAAAATTGCAAACAAGCATCAGCCACATGCAAAAGAAGATTAAAAATTATGCCGGCATTACGAATAAAAATGAGAAATCTTACACTTAATAGCATCAATTTTGAACACGGAGACAATGTGCTTACCGTGTTCGGAATTTAACATACACATGACTCTATATACATAAATTTTACTTATATTTATTTACAAGTAAAACAAAATTCATTCTTGATAATGGTTAAAAGTATAGCCAAAAGCGCTCGAAAAAACAAAACCTTTGGAGAATTCTTACATAATTTGAGTTCTGCAAAGAAATATCATAAGAAAACACGAAAATTTATTTAAAAACTTAACTTATCTGTCATTTTTAATAAAACAAGCATATATATATATATATACACATATATATATGTGTGTGTGTATGTATGTATATATATATATACATATATATATACATTCATGTAGAATCCTTCGTTGAATAAATACGGAAGCTAAAGATGGCTCGCCTGAAATAGGCCTATATTTCCGAATTACCATGAAATAACGCGTCTGTCTTAATTTTTCTTATATATATATATATATATATATGTGTGTGTGTGTGTGTGTGTGTGTGTGTGTGTGTGTGTGTGTGTGCAAAAGTTCTGACTATATGGAATTGTATGACTTCCACGGCGCTTTTCATACCATTTTTCAGTGTGTCACACACAAATATAATATTGATATACCTTCCACTGCATATACCGCCTCATCTTATGTCGATCATTGTATCAGATCATTGCAAAAATTCGTACCAGATTTTCATTGTTATTATAATTTCTAACCAGGCACGAAATTTTGATATAATATTTGTTCGGTGTAAAGATTGGGTAATTAAACATTAAATAGCTAGTTGTCTCAACATGTTTGTTTACATAATACGTCTACAATGTTTTTTTTGGTTTTTTTTGTTTGTTTGTCCGGTAATTCTTAGTGAACGGGCTTTGATCCTATGCAGCCATGATTAACGCTGCCGTCTCAACTTTTATGCTTTACATCTTCAGCCACTATGTTTATCTCCATCGGCATCGTTAATTCTAAGTGCATATTACCCAGGTAGCTTTTTTTACCAGTTGTTTTTTTTTATTATTTTAATCCTTATATTTTAGCATTCTATTTCATGAGGTGATTATGCTTAAAATGAGAGAAAATCGTCTCAGTTCTTTCTCCGTGTCCTAACAAATCTCAGCACTGCCATGATCTGGTGTAGTCTGGGGTGCGTCTTCCTTATCACGTCGGGGTCACCAGTGTAGCGAAGGGAGCTGGTTAATTTTTCTTTGTGTGAGACTTAACCGAACAGCTTACAGGATTTATACAGAATTATCATCAGAAGGCTTTCATCAGAAGATTGGTTGTCAGTTGGAACGTGTGGATTAGTGTAGAAGAGTGGAATAATAAAATATACATTTTGAATGTTAAAATAGAAATTTATTTAAAGGAGGAACAACATAAATTGTATAAGTTAATGTTCATTGATAAGGTTAAGGTATCAAGAGTTCGTACAAACTGTTCTAATAGTAATTGTTGTTATAGGTAAAGAGAACTTATCTCCGGGTCGATTTGAAGTTGGTTACACTTTAAATTTGTGTCAGCAAACCGCCTCCCCTGACTGATCACCGTGACCGTTTAGAGACCATCCTTAAATATTGAATCCAGTCACGTAGGGTGGCTCCCAGAATGATTTTTTCTTTAGCTATGGAAAAACCGTTTCTCTGACGTATTTTGAATTTTGCGATTTGATGACCAATCAGGATCCAAAATTTTGAGACACGAATTAAAAACTTGAAACAAGGCAACTGAAACTCAGTTGCCTTGTTTCAAGTTTTTAATTCGTCCAATCTTGAGCTTTGGCACGATTCTAAGTTGTCCCCCATTATTATGGGTTACAAACTTTATATTCTACAGCTTTCTTATGTCTTGAACGAGATATTATTATTATCTTTATTCGTAACGATAGTAGCAGGAGTAGCACTAGTTGTTGTAGTACTAGTAGTAGTACTAGTAGTACTCTACTGTTAGTAGTAGTGCTATTGCTTTATGTATATCTGCATGTTTATGCCAGGTATCTCCGTGGTTATCTTTGAAAACCAATCAAGTAGTAGTATATCAAATCTCCAACACTTTCCTTAGTATTGTTCATATCATCATTATTATTGATTTGCAAATGCAAATTAAGCCGTTAAAATGTTACGAAGTAATTCATTTTGTCAAAAGAAATTGTACACCTCTTTCTCTTTCTGTTTCTGTTTCTCTCTCTCTCTCCATTCTCTCTCTCTCTCTCTCTCTCTCTCTCTCTCTCTCTCTCTCTCTCTCCTTTCTTTCATTTATGCATGCGTTCATGTCAGTAAAGAATTAAATAAGTTTTTCCCTTGTGAAAATAATATAAATGTTGTTATTAATACTCTAAGGTGATGTGGTTAATACTATCAATCATTGTTAATACAAAAATAATAAAGGCTAGACATGGACTTGCTTTCTTATGGATAATGTCAGTCAAGGTCTGAGATAAGTAGTTTTAGTGTGTCAGAGATAAATAGATCAATCCAGACTTCTGAGCAAACTGAGATAGATAGATAGATAGATAGATAGATAGATAGATAGATAGATAGATAGATAGATAGATAGATAGATGCTAATTAAATTGATTTTATTTTTCCTTAAAAGCGAATTTATTACTTTTTTCGGAGGCGAGTGATAAGTCTTGGAACTTTTTATTCATGTAATTACTACCAATGACCTTCTTAATATTGGGCACTTTTGAAAAATCTGCTCGCCTTAAAAGTGTTATCCTCTAATAATATGCTAGTAGACCGTTTCATTTGGGCGATAACAATTTTTGCTCCTATTAATAATGTTGTTATTATGATTAGATAGATAGATTTTAAGGAAAAATAATATCTTAGGCGCTTCAACTGTTTCTGATTGAAGAAGAAAGTCCCAAACTCTTGAGTATTTTATATGTTTGACCAAATTTCCAGATAAATGAGACAGTTTTTCTACGATAGACTTTGACGTTTCATTCCCGAATCAGTGTACTGATTTTTATCTGTTTGTGCTAAGTTTAAAGCTGACAATTTTTCCTCAAATGCTTGGAGCTGCTCACCAATTTAACAATGCCGGAAAAGAAATAGC
>JBBBDQ010000740.1:3192500-3277500 GCA_037127315.1 Ascarosepion bandense | reverse complement strand
GCTTGGGAATAGATAAATTTAATGTACATGTGTTTAATAAAAATGGCACTTATAACTAATGTCAGAAAGTGACTGTTGAACTTTCTAGGTCATGTAATGAGGAATGAAGGCTTAGAAAATTTGATACTTACAGGAGAGATTGAAGACATTAGGGACAAAGAAAACAACGCATAACCTATCTATCGAGCTTGACTAATTGGATGGCAGAATAAGGTTTAGGAGAGATTACAAAACGAAAAAAGTCTTTATTAAATAGCTACAAATGACAGGAAATTGTAGAGACCCAAGATCGCCAACGAGATATGCCAGAATTATTGCTAATAAAAATAGATATCATAAACTAAACTTCTAAAGGCTATATTTATTATTTAATACTAAAAAAAATTAATAAACTGTTCTCTTTAGGCTTGACGTAATGAATAAATCGTTATTTTAGAGCAATCGACAAAACCATATGACCAATATATAGCTATCAATGAATTTGAAAACTATTTTAACACTTACATTCCAAAAATCCTAGAACAATAAGCAACCAACAAAATGAATCATCATAGTTTTTACGATTTATCAACCTTTTTGAAAGTTATTTAAAGCCGTAAAATATTTTTAGATTGCCAGAATTTTTTGAAGATAATGATTTACTTATACAATTCCTACTAATTATATAGAGTGTGGAGAGACAGATTCACACCTTTCCAAAGTGTGTAGCCACAAAAGGGAATATAATGAACACAACTGGAATTAGAACGCGTCTCTCCGAGCCATTCACCATTACACCACCCGTACACCCAAGCTGGTTTTCCCAAGCTGTGAATCATCTTAGAGAGTAGTAGAGTGTGGAAAAGAGCAAAGAGATGTTCTTTGGTCCCGGCTGTTAGCTGTCTTTACAGGGTTAAAACTGGAGTATGATGTGAAGAACAGGGGGTAAAAAGAACATAGGGAGAACGAGAAATATGCCAACATGTGTTGCTCAGTTGGCAAAGGTCCGTATCCAAAAGACCGACTTAAACGAGGCTATCACGGTCACGCTCCAGCGAGCGCCGCTTTATCGAAAGAAAATCCCAAATGTTTTGTTTACTACCAACACAGTTCTTGTCGTCCTTCTGTCCCTTAGCCGCTACCTCCACCCAAGCTGAGCCACCATGGGGCTACATCACACCCCTTTCCATTTCATTCAGCGCATCTCTCATTTCAAGATTCAGGAAATCTGCAAATCTCATTATCTGAGAATGTCTACGTCAACGGCAATGGAGCAACTGTTAATCTCAACTGGTTTTATACAGCGAATGACGGATGCTGACCAAAGATGCTTACAAATGGGGCCAATTTGTCATTCGATCCGCTGAAAACGTTGGTTATTTTAAACCAGCAACTTCGGGTTCGAGGCAAAGTCGATAGTAAAAATACAAACTAAAGATACTTAGAATCAGAAAAAAAGTGCTCAATGTTTAGAACATCGAGAAAAAAGGGCATGGAGAAATTGACACTCTCAGGTTATATTGAAGATAAGACGAACAGAGGCACAAACGAGTAACTGGTCTAACAACTTTGTGCAAATGGGTGGCAGATTAGGGAGTAGGAATGATAGATGGCGGTTGATGTGGCATTTAAATTTCTGTAGATTGTAGCTATCAGGGAAGCAAGTAATCGAAAGGGAATTCCATGGGCTGGAAGTGTAAGAAAATAAACTGTTTGAGTAGACGTGGCAGTTTTCATTTAGCTATTTCAACAGTAAATGGCTGGGACCGATACGCCAATCTCGTAGCACGCCTAAATTCATGTAGTCTGAGCACCAGTTAAAAAAGCTCATCAGAGCTATTGCTATTAAAATATTAGTAGAAAAGAGAAAGGGAAGCCACTGCAAATTGGTAAGCAAGTGACTGAAGTAGTGATGCCAAGTTATGAATGATTACATTACAGATCCTTCGGATTTTGTTAAAAATCCCAAGATGAATCGCATGTGATTTCTAAATATGGGCACTTATATCTCCGGCAGTGCTAAATAGCTAAGATATAAGTCGACTACTGGGGATGTGCGCTGTGGTGCGGTGGATATCGGCTCAAAGAGCTGAATTCGATTTTCAGTTAATTTCGTTGCATTTACTTACGCGCAAATGCCCTTGGAAAAGGTATTAATCCGTCTCTTCTTCCTCCAGCCTTGGTTAGCAACCAGTTTATCTCAGAAAGTAAATGGTAACATACCGCGGGAAAATATTCTGCCCAGCCAGTCATGTCTCTTTTCATACATGATCGTATATCACTTAACTGACTGACTTACTGGGAGAGTGAATATTTGAACCTGCGGTTCTGCGAATTTGCGACAGTTTGCTTTATTTCAACTACAAGAATCTAACACTTATTGGTCATTAAACAGCAAGAAACCTACCTGAGTTTGGGTGAACAGATGACAAAACAAGGACAAAGATGGATACTACAGAGGTTACATAGTGCAACTAATGAGAAATGGAAATCTATTATCACTTGCTTCGTGAAAGGACTTGACATTCTGAGACATCTTCATACATTGCCGTCTATCTTCCAAAATGTTTAGCATCGGCTTATTTTATGTGCTGTGTCTCTTTAGGACATAAGCGATCATTATTCTATCCTTGTTCCTTATCCTTACAATCATTTCCTTTCTTTATCCTTACAATCATTTCCTTTCTTTATCCTTACAATCATTTCCTTTCTTTATCCTTACAATCATTTCCTTTCTTTATCCTTACAATCATTTCCTTTCTTTATCCTTACAATCATTTCCCTTTACCTTTATCCTTACAATCCTTATTTCCTTTCTTTATCCTTACAATCATTTCCTTTCTTTATCCTTACAATCATTTCCTTTCTTTATCCTTACAATCATTTCCCTACTTTATCCTTACAATCATTTCCTTTCTTTATCCTTACAATCATTTCCTTTCTTTATCCTTACAATCATTTCCCTACTTTATCCTTACAATCATTTCCCTTCTTTATCCTTACAATCATTTCCTTTCTTTATCCTTACAATCATTTCCTTTCTTTATCCTTACAATCATTTCCTTTATTTCCATCCTTACAATCATTTCCGCCATTTACACAATCTCGTTAGGTGTGTCATATGCTGTTTCCCTCAACCCATCGTGCCTGCAATATATCCTGTGATATGTCTCCGAGTCCTCTATTTTTTTTAAGTAATCCAGAAATTTCAACTCTTTCTAATTCTAAATGTAAATGTGCAATTTATTTCTATTTTCCTTTAAAGTTTCGCGTTGCTTACGCCGTCCATGAGATTCTAAACATCCTAAATACATCATCTCAAAAATATAGACAAATGTTAATAAGACTTGAAGTCATGTTCTTAAATAGTCACTTTAAATCTAGACTCTCATGTGGATGCCATGCATAGCATCTATCTCGTTCAGAAATTACCAAACTATCACCTATATACAACCGACTAATCAATGATTAAAAGTAGCTTCAAACGAATGAACCCTCGAGATTATAAATAAGACAACTCTTCATCAGATCTTATTGACTCGCGATACAGAAACATAAACAAAATCTTTACCAAATATGAAAAACGAAATCACTTCAAGTCTTCCAATAGCCGCAACAAGTAAAATGCATAGCAATTATCCATAGGAAGAAAAATAAGTATATAATCAAGATGCTGAGTTCTCACACTATTTTAAACAAAAGATTAAACAAAAACTTCAATTAATGCTTGAAAGAGTGACAACGGTGTACTTGAAAAGCCTATTTTCCTGAAAACTGTTTTAAGTGAAAAATTTTATAAATTTCATCTGAGTATAACACTGGCCAATAAATGCCGAATGTTTCTTGTGTCACAACTATGACACAATTGCAAATTTAAATCATAACTGTTTAATCACAACTGCAAATTTGGTATCCCTGTAATAGCCATTAAGAAGTGTACTCCAGAACTGGCTCCTGTTCTCTCTAAACTGTATCATAAATGCCTTAGTGTGTCCTGCTTGCCTGCCTGCTCATCGTCTATTTTCCCAGGTTTTAAGAACTCTGATGAGCCTTCCGATTCTTCCTATTAGCCTTCTCCTTCTTTTTGACAAACTGTTAAAGGCCCTAATCGTTACTGGATTAGTTCATCATCTCTCATCGCAGGGTTTTTTCAAACGAGGAATGCGACTTTCGTTTCTCCATACCAAATGCTGATGTACTAACGATAATTGCGGAAATAGTTTATCATGCTCAAGATAAGAACAGTGAAGACCAGGCTCTAGCATTGGATATATCGAAAGCCTTTTATAGAGTTTGGCATACAGGTATTCTCCACAAGCTGAAAAGTTACGGTATCTCCAGGCACATTTTGAGATTATACAGTCTTTCCTATCAAAACGTGAAGGTTATCCTGAACGGCGACTCGTCTAGATCTTTTCGTACTAACCCAGATGTTCCACAAAGTTCCATCCTTAGTCCCCCGCTGTTTTTAATTTTCGTTAACGACCTTCATGATGACATCAGCTCTCAACTTGGCATCTTCGCTGATGACATAACAGTTTACTTCTGCCTTGACAGTAAAACAAGATCAAAATGGCAACTGATGTTCAAAACGGCATCAAGATCATCGTTAACTGAGACAAAAGACAGCTTTATCGCTTTTAACGTCTCCAAAATTAAACTTCTCTCCATTAAACATCTTCGAGAACTCTCTTCTTCCATTAGCATGGTTGATGGTAACCTCCAGGAAAGTGATTCATAGCGCTTTTTAGATATAAGGTTCTCAGCTGGCATGAAGTAGAAACACTATATTGAATCCATTGCTAGGTCAGTTGCTAAGAAAGGTGGTTCACTGTGTTGTGTGAGACAATTTTTCTTTACGGAATCTATTTTACATATCTAAGTCTACCATTCGTCTATGATTACAATATTGTAGCCACATATGGTCCGGTGCCCCTGCTATATACCTTGAGATCCTTAATAAGATTCAAAGATCAATCAGCAATATTATTAGTTATAATCTGGCTACTCGACTTCAGTCTCTTAACCACCGTCATAAAGTTGCAAATCTGTGTCTGTTCTTTAAATACTTTCATGGTAATTGTTCGGATGATCTCTTCGTATATGGTACCTAGACTTTAAGAATTTAAGCTCAATACTAGAATGGCAAGTCTATGGTGACAAAGTGTTAATAGCAGACACGGAAAGAAAAAATGAAGGACCTACTACAGAAGGTAGCAACAGAAAGTGAGAAGAAAGGACTAAGCATAAACTTTAAGAAAACTGAATGCGTGGTCATCGACAAAAAGAAAACCCCAAAATGCCAACTACAGGTCGGGGAAACTAAAATAAAACAAGTAAAGAAATTTAATAACCTGGAAAGTGCGACGTGGAGATCGAAAGACGCATTGGCATGGCCAAGGACGTATTTCAAAAGCTAACCAGAGTACTGCGAGATAGGAAAATCTCATTGGAAACAAAGAAGAAAGTGCTGGATTACTATGTGATATCTCTCTTCTGTATGGCAGTGAATGTTCGACGATCTTCTCAAGGATGAAGGAGAGGCTTGAGGTAGCAGAAATGTGGTTTTATAGAAGGATACTGAGGATACCATGGACTGAGCACGTGACTAACGACGAGGTGTTGGAGAGGATGGAAACGCGAAGAAAACTCATAAGCAAGAAACAGATGAGGTTTCTGGGACATGTAATGTGGAAGAAGGGCTTAAAAAAATAAATACACACAGGACGGATAGAGGTAAAGCAGCGGGGTTTAGGAGATATAGCAAGAGGGGAGCGACAAGAGACAGAGCCAAGTGGAAGTCCATGATCGCCTACGTCCTGAACGGACACGGTACATGAAGAAGAAAACAAGACTGGTGTCGAGATCTGATCAATTTACGGTTGGCCTGGCTAGACTTAGCCTTAAATTCTTTGCTTAGAGTTTTTTTTTCTTTTCTCGCTTGTGGATCCCACTTCTGGCTCCATGCTTTCCAGCCAACTTTAGAATGCAAAAAAATTAAATGCATTGTCAATTGCTATCTACTGTCCTCCTGATTACTCTTTTCTCTTTCTGCTCACTATTAATCCTTCTGGTCCCTTTCTTTCACACCCTGTAACATCCTATGTCTTTGCGGATTTACTGCCTTACTTGGAACGATGCCGATAAAACAGTTACAAATGTTAACCACGACTGCTAATTTAAATAGTCTTAAATAAGTAAACATTGAGATTGGTATTCAATGTGAGACAGAGAACAGACAGTCATTTCATTATACCCTGAGAGAGTCACAAATTCGATTATTTTTAAGTACAGAAATAATTATGTTTTTCATCTTAGAAAAAAAATTGAATAATGACAAAAAATAGAGTATCTTTATTACACGTTTTCAAGCCTTTCAAAAATTACAAATAAAAAACGGCAAGACAAAAGAAAAAAGAACATAAAATCTACGATTGAAAAGATATACGCACTTTTCCTTGGTCAGGTGCCGGTATTTTTGTTCTGAAAGAGTTATGGTTAATGAGTGTGTTCTATAAATATTTCTTGACAGAGGGCGGGCGCGTAAAAAAGATGAAAGTGAAATTTAGATAACGGTACTGACACATTCCTAAAGATGTTTAAACACTGCAATATGATTATATCGTTTTATAAAAGCATCCACACATGCGGATGCACACATATATCAAAGAATGTAAATATATAGACACACAGATATATATGGGTGTGTGTGTGTGTGTGTGTGTGTGTGTGTGTGTGTGTGTGTGTACACGATCAATACATTTTTAATTATGATGTTTGTAAAATGAAAAATAAAGTATATAAGTATTTAAAAATCCACATTTCCAGAATATATATATATATATATATATATATATATATATATATATATATATAATCCCCTTAAAAATAACTAAAGAAGTGGCCGAAAGTGCTTGGGACAATAGAGAGAAAGGACAGTTTTTGTACATTCTCACTCTCACTAAACGGAAGAATGTATGTATTTTAAAGTAGCTAGCAGCCTTTCAGCACTTTAACCGATGGACTAGCTCATAGCCTGAAAGAGCCAACGGGTATGTATTTAAAAGGTCGCTTTTAATAAGTTAGACAAGCGGATTAATATTCGGACTGGTTTACTTTGTCGGCTATTCACCATTTAGACCCTCCTCTCTTTTACTCGTAAGTTTTATCGTGTTAATTGTTTGTAACTTATTGTTCTGTATTTTTGTATATATCCGTTAGCACCGGATACTGTGCTGAATAAATATATTAAGCACTCATTCTTCTCTGTGTATCATTTACCTCGACGATACAACAGTATCAACGCCGAAAAACTAAACAAAACATTAATATAATGTGCCTTGTCCGTCATATTTAACTGAAAGATGTTTAAAATAAAAAGGTTCATGCCCAAATTTATATATATATATATATATATATATATATATATATATAAAGCGAGTTCAAAAATTTCCGAAATTTAATTTTGTTGAATGGTCATTTCAGCGAGTAATTCTCGCTTCATCAGCAACGTTCAGAATTTTCTCGCTGAAATGGCCATTCAACGAAATTAAATTTCGGAATTTTTTTTGTTTTTTACTTACTATATTCATATAAATTTAGCTCTGTAAATAGATAATATTATTTATACCGAGCCCTCCACTTTGATCAATTTTAATATTAATAAAATTAATATTAATAGGATCGGGGTTAGGGATTTTACCTATTTGCTCATCTTTTTTGGATTTTGTATATATATATATATATATGTGTGTGTGTGTGTGTGTGTGTGTGTATGTGTGTATGTGTGTGTGTTTATCTGTGTCTGTCTGTCTGTCTGTCTGTCTGTCTGTCTGTGTGTACGTGTGTTATTTATTAAATAGTATATTCCTTTATTTTCATCTGCCGGCCTGAATAATAGATAACTCTTATTTACGAAAAATATGCGCTCACTGGCAGGATTCGGACCTACGACACTCTAAACAGAAGTAACTCTCGTTATATCCGACGTGATTTAGACTCCTTTAACTTTACATGGTCAATGACGCCCCGTGGTCGGGAGATCTAAAGATTTCTCGAATATTCAGACCGGTATGCGAAAATAAATAAATGTAGTGTTTAATAAATAAACAGAGCATCTACTCAAATATGGGTATCGTATCTACTAAATATCTAAACTTATTTATAAATGGAACTTTGTCTATGTGTGTGTGTGTGTGTGTCCATTACCTATAGACTCCGAAACGGCTGAACCGATTTTCTTGAAAATTTACACAGTTGTACTATAAGCATCTGCGAGTGTTCTTAGCTAGGTTTTGTGTCGAGGTACGGTCGAAAATATCAAAAATCGATAATCGAAAAAATCGGATTATAGAAGGAGTGGTCCGATTTTAATCAAATGTGATACACTCATAGACAAAGACATAAGAAACGATATTCAGAAGTCTCAAGTTTTCAGTTCTTACAATAGTGCAGAAAATCGATAATATATATATATATATAAAGGGTAAAATTCTCACCAGACTAATATTCTTTAGGCTGAGTCTGAGCTCCAGAACCATAGATTAGTTTTAAAGCTTTCATTTCACCCGAGCAACGCCGGGCTATACTGCTAGTAACATATATTCCCTCTATTTGACCTGTGTGTGTGTGTGTGTGTGTGTGTGTGTGTGTGTGTGTGTGTGTGTGTGTGTGTGCAAAGCTTTTAGGTTATCCTATACTTTTTGATAGTAATCCCAAAGCTTTTGATGATTACGGGGTTTTTCTTGGTGCACTGGTTTCTTCAGTTGCTACCACCATTGTTCACTTATATCAGAAGTCTGCACCGACCAATATTCCAAATGTCATACAGCTTCATCCACAATGAACTTTTTTTTGCACGTGATGCGAGGCAAGAAGCATTATCATGCTGAATAGATGCTCAGTCTTTATGGTCTGACAGAATATTCTTCTTCTTCTTCTATGTGCCATGTCTCTTCAGGACGTAGGCGATCATGGCCTTCTACGTATCCCTATCCTTGGTAGCTCTTAGCACGCTTTCTACTGTTACCCCACCCAAACGCTGCTCTGCTGTCTAACTGCTCAGGCCCTTCAAATATGTCATCCGCTACTTACCCTTGTCTCTCTTTCCCTCTATTTGACCTGTGAGTTCAGATTTTCCAAGCCTTCCTTCCTCATCATATATCCCAAGAACTTCAGTTGTTTCTTTTTGGTGCTCAGTATTAATTTTCTTTTCGTTTCCATCCTTTCTAAAACCTCATCATTGCTCACATGCTCGATCCATGGTATCCACAGCATCCTTCTGTAGAATCACCAACTGTAATAAATTAATATAGTTTTCACTGTTTAAGTTTTCATAAACTTTTCCCTTTTGATGCAATCCCATACCATTATTTTTTCATTAACCAAATTTTACCGTTTTTGTAATTTATCGTGTATTATTTTCATCTTCATGCTGGTTTTCTTCCTTTTTTGCATTAAATTTAAAATTCCTCTCCCTTAGCTGTTTCCATTGGCTCTTTCCTCTCTATGTTTTCTTACATTTTCCTCTTCACTTTCTATTTCTTCTGTACCTTTCCTTTTACACTCTCTTTTCCTTTTCTTGATTTCTCATCTTATTTTCTGATCTTTTCTTCCCTCTTTCTTTCCGCAACTTTTAATGTCTTAAAAATTATAATAAAAATTCCAAAAATAAAGGGAAGTGGTGTTTTTTATTTTTTTTTTCAATAAAACGTCTATTACCATCATTATTAGCTACCTGATGAGATATTGTTCTTTCAATGTCGAAACTAACTGTACAATTTTGTAGTAGTTTGTAATTTGCACATGTTCTAAAGTAATAATTAACAAGATAGATAGATAGATAGATAGATAGATAGATAGATAGATATTTGAACTGCTTTATAACTTGAATGCATTCGATTACAATAAGATAATGATATTATTCTTCCTGATCACTCCACTGATCACACCATTGGTGTTATTCTATGCTTTCTGTATCAAGTAGTTTTTATTGAATTCATGAGCGCTATGACTTAAATGCCTTGAACAAAAGCAGTTACCGATATTATTTGTATAATTCACATGAGAATAATTTCTGTGTAGATTCCGAGTGGAGTATATGGCAACGGTTTTACCAAGTTAGGTGCTATTGTATTTCCCATAAAAAGCAGGTTTTCAAGGTTTAAAGTCACTAGCTCTATGTATAACTGGTTTTGGAATTCAGAGTTTTCCCTTCTCCAAAATTGATTACCCATCTTCGGCTAGAGAGCCGAGCCTACCCTGCTATTATTCTATAAATGGAGAACGGAAATGAGATAGATTTATTTGAAATGTATTTTTGAAAACTGGAGCACAAGGCAAGATTTGATGCAGCGGAAAATGTCTATACAAAAATCTAATTTTTGAACCCTCTACATGGAGTGGCTCTCGGATTTTCTATTAGGTGAATGTTTAGTATAAAAAAAAAACAGGGATCTAGGGAATGTAATACTCATAAAACATATTAAAGGCAAGAGAACAGACGGAAACATCAAGTAACCAACTTAATGATTTTGTGTGAATGGATGACAGAACAAGAACAAAACAGAACGGAAATAGGTCAAAATATACTTAAACCACCGATACATAGGAAGTTGTGGATAGCCAACTCCGGCAATGTTCTAAAGAGATATGGCACATAAAAGCTCAGTTTATGGAAGAAGAAAACAGAGATAATACAAGGCGTTTGTTTTTTGTGTTGTTTTTTTGTTGTTCTAAATACTGATATGGATATGTTCGAAGCATTTAAATCGGCAGCTCTTACGATTTCAAGATGTTTGTAACGCTAGGAAATATGATCAACCCCTCTTTCCAAAACAAGAACATACTTATTTTATTCAAGTTTATTAAAATTTACTTCGCTTAAATAATTACTGGTGTCGATTGAGTACATTTTTACGCAAACACGTCGGTACACGGAAAAAGAAATATAATACCTGAGTTTGAAATCACATACTTTAAAACGGTATGAATCTAACATTACCGATATGAATTTCAACTTATTTACTTACATGTAATATTCACATTAACCATATCAACATGAGTCCCGTAATCTATGATGGTTGTTGGGGTAGTCAATGCAACTGTCGCTGCCATGGGAGAATCTAGCGTAAGCTAGCATGACACTGATTTTGAATTCTGTTTTTCGTCGCCCAAGGCCAGGGAACTAATTCTGTCGTGTCCTGCTATTGTCCCTCAGTTTTTCTAGATTATTTATGTGAAATCGAACGCAAAGACCCAGACTCGGATTTGGCTACAGCACGTCAATCTCACTTTACATGTTGATAGTGACTAAGATAGCGCATATTCATTTAAACATATATCTATTTTTTTAAATGAAAAATGTTAACAAGAAAGTCGTAAAAATATGCGTATTTTTTCAGGATTTAAAAAAAAAATTTCTAATACTTTCAAAGAGTTATGTGTAATGGAAGGGTAGAGTTGGCCTAATACTTGAATGCTAAACACAAATGCGTTTGTTTTTGTTTTTGTCAAACTGTGTTCAGCGTTTCCATAAAAAAAGAAAGCAAGCGATGCCAATAGTGGTTTCTACAAAATATAACTTAATCTTTTCAAACTTTATTTACAACTTCGAAATATTTCCTTTGAATATTTAAACTGCAGTCTTTGTACTCTTGTGTGCCAAATACAAGTCCCGGGGGTGGATTATCAGCTCCACCCACTCATCATAGTGTTTATTTGAGACGGCATGCTTATTTTTCAAATAATTTATATCCGCAGTTATATATACAATTATTCCAGGTGTAAAGATTACTTGAACAGGTGCGTTTATTTTGTAAGACGAATTCCAGACAGCATTTTATTTCGTATAAAAGAGTGGTTTTACGAGTTATCGCTAGAAAACATGGTCATTTCCTCATTCTCAAATATGATCATATTTATTTGATATTGGCTTATAAATGTTGTTTTTTATTCTTCTTTGTCTTGTATATGTAGTGTTCATTCAGGATATAGACGATCATGGATCACTATAACTTACTGTCATTTTTAGCTCGTAGTAACGTTTGTTTGTTTGTTTTTGCTTGTTTGTTTGTTTGTTTGTTTGTTTGTTTGTTTTTGTTTGTTTTTGTTTGTTTTTGTTTGTTTGTTTGTTTGTTTGTTTTGTTTGTTCATTTGTTTGTTTATTTTTGTTTGTTTGTTTTTGTCTGTTAGCTTGTTTGTTTGTTTGTTTGTTTTTGTTTGTTTGTTTGTTTGTTTTTGTTTGTTTTTGTTTATTTGTTTGTTTTTGTTTGTTTGATTGTTTGTTTGCTTGTTTTTGTTTGTTTGCTTGTTTGTTTGTTTGTTTGTTTGTTTGTTTGTTTGTTTGTTTTTGTTTGTTTGTTTGTTTGTTTGTTTGTTTGTTTGTTTGTTATCTCGCCCTATTCCGCCATCCATTCACACAGGCAGGTAGGTGGTCTACTAGCTTCTGACATCCCTTTTGTCTTCAATGTTCTACGAGTGTTAAATTCTCCAAATCCTCCTTCCTGATTATGTGTCCAAATTATCTCATCTGCGTCTTTCTGATCCTGAGTCTCCTTTTTGTTTAGATTTTACTTAGTACTTCCTCGTTTCTCACATATTCAGGTCTTGGTATGTTCAATATCCTTCTGTAGAAACTTAATCCTGTAGCCTCCAGTCTTTTTTTCATTTTTCAGGAAATTGTTCATCATACGCTGCCATATAGGGGAATTGATATTACATAACAATTTAACACTGTTCTATTTTATCTAAATAGATTTCCCTTAGTATTTAGCTAATAATATGTGCTTCATTGGAAGATATATTGGGGTCGATTTTACTATGGATAAAGAAACAGAGAGATTAAACTCATTCACAACTTTTAAAGAGATCCTAGTGTTTAATAAACTGAAGCTCCTCGCCTACCTGAAGCTGATCAAAAATTTCCTAAAATGTGGGTTTGCTGTTGTAATTTTCATTGATTAATGGTTTCAAGATATGATTTATTATTATTATTATGTCATTTTTCATCATATTTCGATTTCTGCTTTGGTCTCACTACCAACCAAGTCTGCGGGGAGACCTAAGGCAGGTAGTGGCGTGTTGTTATGGCTCCATTTCATGTTTTTCTATCTTCCCTATCATCCTCAGCATTACATAGATAAAGTTTTCCTTAGTGTGTGGGCTGTACTTAATAAGACAATTTTTTGTATGTCTCTTAAGCTGGGGTTTCCAGGGATTCTTTCAATGTGTTGTTTTGTTCCATTTTTTATCATTCCAAGTGCACCTACTATCACTGGCAAAACTCTTGTTTTCAATTTCCACATTTTTTCTATTTCAATTTCCAGGTCTTTATATTTTGACAGTTTTTCAAATTCCTTGATTGCTATGTTACAATCCGCTGGACAAGCCATATCAATTAATAGACAAGTTTTCTCCTTCTGGTTTTTAACAATAATGTCTGGCCTGTTTGCTTCAATTTTTCTGTCTGTGTAGATGGTGTAATCCCATAGAATGGTTACATCTTCTATTTCTGTAACCGGTGCTGGATGATGTTCATACCAGTGTTTGTTTACAGCTTTTCCATAATGTTTGCACATTGCCCAATGTAAATATTGCCCAACTCTATCGTGGCGATTTTTATATTCGTTTGGGGCAAGCACAGAACAGCCTGAGATTAGGTGGTCTATTGTTTCTTGGTGTTTATCACAAAACCTGCATTTTGGATCCATATTATTATGCATAATATTTGCCTGAAAGTTTCTCGTGAAAAGACTTTGGTCTTGTGCTGCAAGTATAAATCCTTCAGTTTCAGACTTTAATCCAGATGCACGTAACCATCGATGAGTATTAACTTTGTCAACATTGGATTTATTGGCACGTACTATTATTATTATTATTATTATTATTATTATTATTATTATTAAACAGAACAAAACCGATTTCGAAAGCTATTTATGTCTTACCCCCAAATTTATTTAACACTACACTGTTTTCTCTGATTTAGTTAACATTTTTCTGCAAATAATGGCTTTAAATAACTTCATTGATTCATAACTTCAAACTATTCTGACTTGATCTCACTTTCAAATTACCTGTTCTTTCTGGTTTAGCTGAAAGTGCGGAAACAAGTCGAAACTACAGAAAAACAATTTTAGGCACACGATTCATATGATGGAATATAGGTTATGTATGCACAAAAATATCTATCAATTTTAATAATAGTAGTTCAGTGGTAATGGTAATATTAGCCGTTTTTCTATAAGGAAATATTTGGCCATCAGTGACCGAGCAGCCAGTACTTTTTAGGTTTAAATTTATAAAATGTTTTGCTTAAAACCATTTTTCAGAGAAATATGTTCTTCAATTCCAATAACTTTATTCCGCTTTCCAGTATTGATGGGGGTTTTCTTCCTAACCGTTTATTTGATTGATTGATTGATTGATTGATTGATTGATTGATTGATTGATTGATTGATGATCTGCTTCTTAGGGTTTATCAACCCTTTACCTGTTATTTAAAGCCAGAAAATTTTATTTTAAGAATTTTTTGAAGATAATAATGGTTTTGGTGATATGAGTTTTACTAATTAATGTATAGCTGAGGCTAGAAGAGGTGGATTCATGCCTTTCTCAATGGTATTTGCGCGTAAGTGAACATAAAAAATCTAACTAATTGGAACTCGGTTCTCTGATTAACAATTCCGAGCTATTATTCATTACACCATCCGCACATCCAAGCTTGAAGTACTTGTTATATCTAAGCGGTTACTTATCTAGATAATGACTAGGCTCGATTGTGTAGAGCGTCAACATCTTGATTAACGTCCTAATTTTCTATTCCAGTTAAATGTGCTATCCATTTTAGTTATTGCTGCTGGTGGTAGTCTTCAATTGATTTATTTTTTTGTTATTTGGTAGTGTTCTTTGTGATTATGTGGCTCCAGTTCACAATGGTCAAAGAAAGATAGCCTTTGTCAAGACTTTCATCCTTTTACTAGTTCGAAGACCTTTTTAACCATTGTTCTTAGAAAGCGGTTGTACACAACTTGAAGTTTGTGCTATTTCTGAATGAGTTTGGTGTCTTCCATGACATAGGAAAAGCAACCTTATTGATATTCATTATTTTAAATGCATATTGATTTATGTAAAACATATATTTACTAATGTTAGCCGGGGGCTATAAAAAAAGAATTAATCAAATTCACTATACCAATAACCTAATCATCTTGTTTAGTAACGGTCGTTACCAAATGCATTAGTTCGATTTAAAGTTTCTAACATTAACTTTTCCCACTATTTTATGGAAATCTTGAACTCTCTTCTAAGTTTACTTTTTCGTTATGGCTTTTGAAAATGGTCACAGCGATGTACGCAGCAGAGCAAATACTATGAAACTTGGTCAATCGGTCCCGTAGGAATTTACCTTGGTTGTTTGATTTTACATGTCAGCTCCTGCTGGGTTATCTGATGTAGAATTTTACATGAGTACCCAATGAGGGTCGAATTTACTATAAGTAAACCTGACTAGCCTCGCTCACCATTTTCCCACCTCGATGAATCTTAACTTAGTATATCACATGCTCATAACTATAGGGCTCTTGAAGAGGTAATTTTCTCTATTATCTGCAAGGATTACATCGAAGCAAATTTGTGGAATTTAAATAAAAAATTGTATTAACACAAATGAACACAAGACACCACATTAAATGATTTAGTTGCTCACCGTAATAACGCTGACCAAACTTTTTATTTAAAAAATTTACTCTAAAAGAGAAAACAATATCCTAAGGTTAAAATGTTTAAAAAAATGCTTTAATCGCTAGATCATCTACAGCAAATTTGCGTCCAAGTTCTTAAAACGTTGCACTATAACAAAAGTTATGGCGACATAAACGAAAAATTGAAAAACAGGTAAATTAATTCGGCTAGATTATAGAAAAAAACACATTATTTATTTATTATTAAATTCAACATTTCCAGGGTCTTTCTTTCATTCGCATCAATGTAAGAATAAAGTCAGGCTTGTGAAGTCCTAAGGCACCGGAACGCAGCACACGGAAACGTTTTCCACTTCTTTCCTTCTCAGATACAGATATATTCCGGATATATATATATACTATAGTCATCCGCGGACAGATCTTTTCCGCTGTATCACAGCTCATCAGTACGCTTAGACACCAATCGCTTCCTAACCCAGGATTGAAACCCGACCAAACCGGCATCAGTCGGCGAATCTACGCCTAGGCCACGAGCGTCCGGTAGAATAAGACAGACGTTTTAGCGCATATAAACACGCCCAATAGCTAGGGTGCTCTAATTCATTATTGAATTAGCGATGCGTATATGCCGGAGTAGCTACTGTTTACAAAGTCTCCCACTCTTCCAGAGTGTCAGGGTGTGAGAGAGTAAATAATATAGTATAGTATATATATATATATATATATATATATATATATATATATATATATATCTGTAAGCATTGTCACATCAAAGCAACATGATTTAACATGTTCAAAATGCCATCCCCACTTCATGTTCAGTACAACGCTGAGCCCTATCAACAACAGTTCTAAAAACAATTTAACACATTTTATCATTAAATTTACTAGAAATTGCAATTTTTAATATAGGAATTGTTTTCGGTTTGATCCTGTAAACAAGGTCATTCAGTACACCCTACAAGAAGAAAGTCGGGTATCGTCGAGTCTGGTGAACGTGATCCCGACTCAATTGCACCACGTCGTTTTATCCAACACATCACGAAAAAAGACACTTACTTTGGTTGCATCCGACACACACACACACACACACACACACACACGCGTATATATAAATATATATATATATACCACAACTGGGTCCCACCGATTCACAGTTAGATCATCCAAATGTAGCCAACATTTCTACTCCATCAGCTTCTTTTCTCGCACTTCCCGCCTGTGGAACTCCCTTCCATATTCTTGCTTTCCTGGTGGCTACAACCTCTAGGAATTTAAATGTAATGTCAATACGCATCTTTTATCCACTTGTCTCCATGTCTGTCTACATCCCTTTGTATGTCTTTTTCTTTCTCTCTATCTTCGCAACTGTCATCACACCTGTATTCCCATCCTTCTCTTGCCCTTTCTCTGAAACCTGCAATAACTGTTTCATCTTGCTCTTTACTCTCCTCCTATCAAATATTTTTCTCTGATGTAGCATCAGTGGCGTTACCGCCTTGCTTGAAGCGAAACGATTATATATACATACCGTATGCTGATAGCTTAGAAGTAGAATATCCGACTGATATCAAATCGTTCCGGTTTCAAACCTGGCTAGAAGCAATCGCATGTCTAACCGTTTGAAGAGCTGTAATACAGCAAAACAAGACTGTCTGCAGATGACTATATATATATATATTCACTTGCAAAATCTAAACTACAGAGAACCAATATTATTTACGAATTTACATGTCCTTTAAAGAACTGTGTTCTTTCTTGGTCAATCTAAATTCGTAAATAATTACACTGGATATACTACGACTCGTTTAATGAGAAAACTCACGCTACATCTCTCTGATCATAACGCAATTCGATCTTATTTAAATACTCACAGAGATTTATCAAACTCTATACGTAACATACTCGCTGATAATAAATGCGTAATAGCATCATCCACATGTAAAAGAAAAGCTAAAAATAGTGGAACCATTATTAATAATAAAATATTCCAGCCCATAATAATATCAACTATGAACACGGCAAAAATGTGCTTACCGTGTACGGAATATAAAACATACCTATGTCGCTAAATACGTACACAAACGCCCTATATATTCAGTTAAAAGTAAACTTCCTGTGTATGAAATTATTTTGAGTAACCTTCCGCTATGTGAATTTTTTAACCATATTTGCGATAAAATTTTGTTTTTGTTCGTTGCTGAGGAATTTTCTCGCCGAAATGGCCATACAACGAATATAGTATTTCGGAATTTTATTTGATAAAATATATTTTTGGTACTGGAATAGATACATCAAAGGTAATACGATCTAGAGAGAAGCAATATAAATAAACATAAAAATAAAAGAGGAAAATAAAATTAAGTTAAAAATAAGTCGACACTCTGACCGTTATGGAGAAAATAAAGAATAAAAGTAAGCATGTAGAAGATACTGGCCAAATTTCGAAGTGAATCTTTATTCTGATTAGTTAAAAAGAACACACACATAAATTGTATATCTTCCCACATACATAATTAGCAAACCGATGTTTTTTTTGTATTTAAATGTAAATCATTTTCACAACCAACATCCAACATTGACTGATGATAATATTCTATCACGAAACATAAAAATTTCCGTGTTGCAATGTACATTTAATTCATAATTATATGATTATATTAAATTCTACAAGATTTATTGTATTGAACAATGTTTATATAAAAAATAAATTCCAGGAGATTCAAAATCATAAAACCTTGGATTCTCTTCACCTGGATCTAAACTTATTTATAGATGGAAATTTGTCTGTGTGTGTGTGTGTGTGTGTGTGTGTGTGTGTGTGTGTGTGTGTGTGTGTATGTGTGTGTGTCCGTTACCTATAGACTCCAAAACGGCTGAACCGATTTTCTAGGAAATTTACACAGTTGTACTATAAGCGCCTGCGAGTGTTCTTAGATAGCTTTTGTGTCGAGATACCCCCGATAAATATCGAAAATCGATAATCGAAAATCGATAGAAGGAGTGGTCCGATTTTAATCAAATTTGATACACTCATAGACAAAAACATAAACGATATTCAGAAGTTTCAAGGTTTCAGTTCTTACAATAGTGCAGAAAATCAATTATATATATATATATATATATATATATATATATATATATATATATATAAAGCAAGATGTTTTTGTGTGTGTCTGTTTATCTGCCTGTGTGTCTGTATTTTTTTCAGTTCTTTTATTTTAGTTTTTGCTTCGGGTTTGGCTCTATGTAGGTATAATTGCAGTTCTTAGCCTCAGACACGATACCACTTACTTAGAGGACTTATTTTATTTAGCCTTCAAAATTCAGTTCGACGAAAAATTCGAAAAAAAAATCCCATTTGATATCGAAACCAGGAAATCAAAATTTGACTTACATCCATTCATTTTTCTTTCAGTCTACGGTTTCGCTTTAACTGGAAACAACTATTGCTTTTTAGTCTTTCGAGCCAACTTCCAAAGAGTCTGAGTTCCAGGACCATGGATTAGTTTTAAAGCTTTCATTACACCCAAAGCAACGCCGGGCTCTACTGATAGTATATATATATATATATATATATATATATATATATATATATATATATATATATGTAGGTATATGTATATACATACATGTATATGTATGTTTGAGTGTAAATACGTATTTAAATACGTCCGACAAAGAAGATTTAATTTTTTCTTAGGTTTTTCCAAAAACCTAACATTTTGTTCAGTTTTGTTAACACGTCTGCTCAAGGAGTAGTATACCCAAAAATTGACCAGAAACACAGTCTTGTACTGGGCAATGAAATTGATACACTGTATTGGTCATCGCTAGTTTAGATTTGATGGGGTTATTTTATTTCGTGAGAACAGGTTTGGTGGCTTTTTATTTTCTATAATATATTATAAATTTTACATGATTTTCAGGAATGACGGCAGAAATAGGTTGTTTAATAATTCTAAGTTCTTTCTGCTTATAATCATTATGCATCTGGTTGCAGTAAATTATAATTATGTTTAGTTGTGGGGTATTTTTACTAACAGGTGTAGTGTATTTTTGTATGAATAATATTATTTTTTTAACAATGATGTAGTTGGAAAATTATTGTTGACTAATCTTTCTTTATGTGTTTTAGTTCGCTTAAGATATTCTTTGAGAAAAAAGAATTTGGGTGCGCTCTTTTTAATAAGTTCGTCATGATTGGTATTTTATGACTTTCCAGGCATTGGCTATCATAGTTTAGAAGACAAGAGTTCGTAATTGTGTTTCTGCTTTTCGTATTTTTTTTTTAATACGGGTACTTGGTACATGCTTTGGATTTTTATTCTACATAAACAACAGGGGAAAATGGTGGGATGCTGGAAAAGCGAAATAAAACATTAATTACATCTTCCTTGTTGGTTGTATTTAATGGAGAATAATTTAAATAATATGGAGATGTCGTTTTACTTAAATCGGCAGTGTTGTTTCAGTTATATCGACTTCGAAGTTTTATGAAAGCATTTTGTGGTGCAGTGGATATCAGCTCAGAAACCGGAGAGCCGAGTTCGAATTCCAGTTGAGTCCATTGTATTCACTTACGCGCAAATACCCTTGGGAAAGGTATTAATCCGTCTATTCCTTCCAGTTATGGGTTAAATAGCAGGACAGATTGGGTTCTATAGCCTTGGTCGGCAACCAGTCTAGCGCAGAAAGCAATGGCAAACTACTGCGGGATAATCTTCTGCCCAGTCAGTCATGTCTCTTTCGAGACATGATCGCCCAAGCGTGTATCACGTATGGCACTTAACTGACTGACTTCATTCTTCAGGTACACTACAGAAAAAAACAACTATTTTGACACTAAGCACCAATACTATATATATATATATATATATATATATATATATATATATATATATATATGGTAATATTATTATAAGTTTATTATAAAAACATATTTTACTGCAGTACACGAGCAGCAAACACATAGTGGGCTGTCAACCTATTAGTTTGTACTACTTTTAATATATATATTGTACTTTAAAGTATAATTTATAATGGATATTCATTGCTCTATTTCTATACTGAGCACTGTTTTAAATTTATGCTTTGAACGTTGTAAATATTTACTTCGTTTCTTATGTATATATATATATATATATATATATATATATATATATATTTGTTTATACATATATACATATTGATGTATGTATATACATATGTATATATATATATAAGTATATATATATATATATATACATATACATATATATTCATATGTATGTATATTCATACATATGTTTGTGTATGCGTATATATATATATATATATATATAAACTGATATATTGGAAGTGTTGCATGAAAGGTGGAAAGATTTTATCAAACTAATGATGCATTTCAACAGTTTATGTCCTCGTCAGATCCAAATCGAAAGTGATAAAACCATGTTTTCGTTCTACTTTGTTCTTCCATCTGTACAATAATCCTTATTATAATAAATCTTTGTTTGGTCTTTATTTACGGATATTCACAAATTGCAGCAAAATGCTAACATCTAATTGAAAATGTACTTTTCACCTCTTTCGTTTTCTCTATTTTTAATTGTTCGTATCTCAAATAAGAAGTAAGTCCAGCTTTAGTATGTTCCCAATGCAAAATGTCTGCCTGAGAACATCACCTATCTTAACTCTTGCTTTGCCTGGAGATCTCGGATTACCAAATTTTCCTTCTTCTTTTTTTAATTTTCTTTTAATGCACATTATCTTATTCCGCTACGAAAATGAACCTTGGTGAGACTAGGCTTGATTTATTAAGCAAAACTGATGAGACTTCATCCTGTCAGTGGGATTCGTGACACCACGGGTGGGATTTAAAACATGGTAAAATTGAAAGGTAAAATAGAAAATCAAGCAAGAAAAAGCGTTTTGAATGAAAAAAAATAAATACAGAAAGCATAAAAGTCAACAAAAAAGGAATAAAGTTAAGGGGAGATAATTCAAAATAATAACAACGAGTGGAAAACGAAAGAAATCAGACATAAAAATGAAACAAAATTATAAAAAATTAGGAAGGATTAACCTAAGAAAAAATATCGCTCTGCACAAAGCTGCTAGAAGAAAGAAAGAAAGAAAGAAAGATTTGCATACTTTTTTCTATTACATTTGCACAAAGCTGCAAGAAGAAAGAAAGAAAGAAAGAAAGAGAGAAAGAAAGAAAGAAAGAGAGAAAGAAAGAAAGAAAGATTTGCATACGTTTTTTTATTACATTTGCACAAAGCTGCAAGAAGAAAGAAAGAAAGAAACAAAGATTTGCAAACTTTTTTCTGACAATTTGCTCGAAGAAAAAGGAAAAAAGGAAGAGAACTGCTAGAAGAAAGAACGAAAGAAAAAAGAAAGAAAGAAAGAAAGAAAGAAAGAAAGATATATTTGCATACATTATTTCTGTCATTTTGTACAAAGCTGTTGGAAGAAAAATAAAGGAGAAAAGAAAAAATGGCTCCGTAAGATAGATTCGAAGAAAGAAAGAAAGAAAGAAAGAAAGAAAGAAAGAAAGAAGATTTACATATGTTTTTGGTTATACTGCAAAATGCTGCTGGAAGAAAGAAATACGAAAGTAAAAAAGATTCGCATACTTCTTTTTTCTGTCAGTTTGCACAAAGCTGAGATTAAAGAAAGAAAGAAAGAAAGAAAGAAAGAAAGAAAGAAAGAAAGAAAGAAAGATATATTTGCATACATTATTTCTGTCATTTTGTACAAAGCTGTTGGAAGAAAAATAAAGGAGAAAAGAAAAAATGGCTCCGTAAGATAGATTCGAAGAAAGAAAGAAAGAAAGAAAGAAAGAAAGAAAGAAAGAAAGAAAGAAGATTTACATATGTTTTTGGTTATACTGCAAAATGCTGCTGGAAGAAAGAAATACGAAAGTAAAAAGATTCGCATACTTCTTTTTTCTGTCAGTTTGCACAAAGCTGAGATTAAAGAAAGAAAGAAAGAAAGAAAGAAAGAAAGAAAGAAAGAAAGAAAGAAAGATATATTTGCATACATTATTTCTGTCATTTTGTACAAAGCTGTTGGAAGAAAAATAAAGGAGAAAAGAAAAAATGGCTCCGTAAGATAGATTCGAAGAAAGAAAGAAAGAAAGAAAGAAAGAAAGAAAGAAAGAAGATTTACATATGTTTTTGGTTATACTGCAAAATGCTGCTGGAAGAAAGAAATACGAAAGTAAAAAAGATTCGCATACTTCTTTTTTCTGTCAGTTTGCACAAAGCTGAGATTAAAGAAAGAAAGAAAGAAAGAAAGAAAGAAAGAAAGAAAGAAAGAAAGAAAGAAAGAAAGAAATTAAAAACAAAGAACAAATTAGGAAAGTGCAGTTATGTGCTTGACCTCACAGGTTTCTTTGCTACTGGCAATGGCTTAAGGGTCACTTGAAAGGCAAATTTGCAGATTTTAAAAATAACATGCACTACTTATTGCCAGCATCCCAACCGTCTCATGATTTCTCCATTTATTCTCTCCACTCCTGTCATCGCCAGTGCACCAACCTTTGCCGTCCCTACTATGATAGGTACCTCCCATGGACTTTCGCCCACCTTCAGTGGCCATTGCTCTACAACAAATATCTTATCTTCCATGCAACCCTTTTTCTTTTAGTTCCCAGTTTCTCTGCTTGGTTAAAATTGTTTCTTTTGGTTATATTCGAGGTTTTGTTATAGTTTTCACTTCATATCTAAAAGGAACTGATTTTCAGACCAATTGTATCGCATGTCTTTCACTAGATATCAAGTGACAACAAGTCTTTGACCATAATCTTTTTTATTATTCTATTATGAACAGTGTCTCCATATAGGTTTTCACAACTTCCTGTTGTGGTACAGTGGATATCGGCTAGGAACGAGAAATCCAAGTTAGTCGAATACGTTGCATTCACTTACACGCAAATACTTTTGGGATGGGTATTAATCCGTCGCTTCTCTCTCCATCTATGGGTTAAATAGCAGCATAGATTGGGTTCTTTAGCCTTCGTTGGCAGCCAGTTTATCGCAGAAAGTAATAGCAACCTACTGCTGAAAAATCTCCTGCCAAGTCAGTCATGTCTCTTTCGAACCATCATCGCCCAAACGTGTATCACGTATGACACTTAACTGACAGAGTGACTGATCCTTTGGAGCCCCAAGCAACAATTGCCACATTAATATCCTTTTAATTCCTTTTTTGTCATTTCTTTATAGAAGATCGTTAAGTAGAATACTCGATGTCACATACCTTCAATGTGCCATGTAAGTAACAAATTCTCCAAACCTACAATTCTCATTATGTGTCCCAGAAATTTCCACATTTTATACATGTTTTTTGATTATTATCTCATGTATTTACATGTTTCTATGAGACGTCTGTTGATCATTGCTGGGACTTTCTCCTCAAATCTCAAGCACCTTTCAGTATCTTTGCAGACACCACCATCTACGTAGTTTCAACCCTTCTTCTCGGATTTCCAACTCATCTAAATTTTATTATTTTCCGCTTGATTCTAAATATATCTATTATTATGAACACAACGCTAACATTTATTTTACATATCTTATGTTTCCCGAGGTAGGTCCTGGTATTTTTCTAATTCCTCTGTCCTTTATATTAACTTTATAGTCAACTGGCATAGCTATCTATACAATCTGAATTTCTTCTTTTTGTTTTGTTTTGTTTTGCTTTTACTTTATTTACAATATTCCCATGGAATGTGGTAAAGTGGATATCGGCTCGGAACAGAAACCGGGGAGCCGAGTTCGAATTCCAGTTGAATCCATTGTATTCACTTACGCGCAAATACCCTTGGGAAAGGTATTTATCCGTCTATTCCTTCCAGTTATCGGTTAAATAGCAGGACAGATTGGGTTCTATAGACTTGGTCGGCAACCAGTCTACCGCAGAAAGCAATGGCAACCTACTGCGGGATAATCTTCTGCTCAGTCAGTCATCTGTCTTTCGAGACATGATCGCCCAAGCGTGTATCACGTATGGCACTTAACTGACTGACTGACAATATTCCCAATTATTCGATCCAGTCCTGTTTTTGTTTGAAATAGTAGACCTGGAAGTCAAAATCAGAAAATATTTTGTGATTTTATGGCATTCTTTGCTTTACGTCTATACCATTTGTAGAACCTGTCATTTATACAGTTCCCGGAATTTTTGCCATACTTTATAGAAATTCGGGGAGAAACATTTCTTCCCGAATTTCCAGTTCATCCATTCTATATTCCAGTGTTTTTCGGTATGCTTATAAATGATGCTGCTATTATGAATATGCCTCTAAACTCCTTTTTTCACATTTCTCTCGAGCAAATCTTTGTATTTTTCCAATTACACCTTTTCACATTTACTCAGTGGCCTGTCAACACAAGGATGTTTATGAAGATATGTTCATTTTTGTTTATTACGATGACCAAATGCTTACTTAAATGGGGATCGTTAGTCTACGCGTCGAAATCCCAAAGTCATTTGAGTATTTTTTTTCTTTTCTTTGTGCTAATACCATATACCAATAGCCCAAACTCCATCTGTTTGTACAGTTCCCATGGTATAAATATTCCCAACCTGTTTTGTGTTTATTTGCATACTTCTGAGACAATTTGGTTATGTATAAATCTCTCTTTCTACAGAGATTGCATTTACTGATTACCTAGATTGTGACAATAGTCGATTTGATTTTTTTCAGTGCCACAACCTTCAAAACAGAGGCTTGTCGTTCGTGGTACTCAACAAATTCCGTTTCTTTATTACCTATAAACAACTATAACTTCTTTTGTAAAGATAGTGGAGAGGTTTTCCCCTGCATTTTAATTTTTACCATACAGCATATATATATATATATATTGTAATAAAAACATTTACCTTAAAAATACTGTAATGATATATTACTATTGGATATATTACAATTGGATAAGATAGACTAAACTATCGCCCGGTTCACACTCCACCCACGTCTATTGAACCGGTGAAGAGGTTCATCCCTTGTTCCCTGTTTAGGATGTGGTTTCCGGTTATCTCTTTTCCGATCTTTTCATTCCTTTTTCTTTTCTTTTCTTTTCTTTTCTTTTTTTTTTTCAATTGGATTAGATAGACTAAACTATCGCCCGGTTCACACTCCACCCACGTCTGTTGAACAGGTGAAGAGGCTCATCCCTTGTTCCCTGTTTAGGATGTGGTTTCTTTTCACTCTTACGTAGCCCCCTGCACATCAGTGACGTTACCGCCTTGCTCGAGGTGATATGATAAAAAAAATTACTCTACTTCGTTTTGAGTACTGGAAAAGTGTTCAATACAAAGTAGAGCAATATATCATTACAATATTTTTACGTCAAATGTTTTTATCAAAATCATTATAATAAGAATATTATAATGATATATATGTATATGTGTGTGTGTGTGTGTGTGTGTGTGTGTGTGTGTGTGTGTGTTGGAAATGCAATATAGTGTTTGTGACGTATGCTTAAGAAGGCCAAATATTTATGTGTAATTCCGCTAACTACTTTCGACGTAAAGGGTTATATTATTTTCAATAGAAAGTACTTCGAAGGATTGCTCATAAACATTTTACCAAATACAAAACACAAGTCAAAGACACTATGTGACACCACTAACCTTTACTGAATCCATTCTTAAAGAATCTAACATATGAATATCTAAAACAGATCGTCTTTTTGTCACATTATATATATATATATATATATATATATATATATATATATATATATATATGATGTTAAGTAAACATATATAATGGGTTTATAGATAATCTAGATATATACCGTAAAATATTAAAAAATATATGTAAACAGACTAGGACATAGATAGATAGATAGATAGATAGATAGATAGATAGATAGATAGATTGCATGATAGAAAACAGAAATGTGCACCGAAAATGTTTTATTTCTCAAATTATATGCTCAAAATTCGTGCCTAAAATATATACATTTAAAATTTTACACTCCTTTTTAATATAGACACACCTCTCTCCCAATTACATATGTATTCATCTCTCTCTCTCTCTCTCTCTCTCTCTCTCTCAGTAAATGCGGTCAATCCAGTGCAAATACTTTTTATTTTTTGTCCTCTGTGAAAAAACTTGTTGCCCCAAATCGTCACCAACCCCTTTCTTATATACTAAAAATTTGTCTGTGGTCTATGTCTCTCGTGCTGGATGGTAAGAATTAGGGTTTGTTTCCAACCTAAACTCTCTTGAAAAAGAATCTAATAGCTAATTAACATCCAAATGGAAGTAATTTATCTGGATGTGTCCATAATTATGATATTTAAAAACAAAAATAATAATTAGATTCACTTCAAAACTTATCATACGACCATCACAGATTATTAGTTTGTATATTTCTTTTCGTTTATTTGCTTACTAGTTATCTCTTTCTCTCATTTTCACATCTCTCTCTTCTTCCCTCACTACGTTTAACTGTATCATCTCATTTTCTCCCTTGTCCCTTTCAAACTTTATTGACTGTTCATGTTTTTTATCTGTTATACAAGCATGGAAAAAAATACAAGAAATAAATAAAGATTTTCTACTCTAGCGTCTCTTTTGACAGAGAAGCTGAAGGGAGCAAAATATATTTTTACTTAATCGTTTGATGCTGTTCATTTTTAAGTTATGCAGGCATTTTTTGCCTGAAATAAATAAAAGGTATCCATTACTAATGGTCTTAATTATACACTATTTCATTTATCCGTATCACGATCATGAGTCGTGTGACTCTCCAGATTCGAAGGAGACACCACATGTACTGCATCTACAACTGCAGTGTAACCCTGGCGTAAAAAATGACGGCAAAACATTTGAGAGGAATATTAGCTGTTTCCATCTGAGTGTAAAAGGAGGGTATATATATATATATATATATATATATATATATATATATATATATATATATATTCTTCAAAACTTAATTATAGGAAAAATGTAAAATAAAATAGGACTTTTAGCGAGTAAACACTTAAAAGAACTTTTAAAACTGGCAGTAAAGTTTAATAGCTGATAGTAAAGAGAATATGCTGAGCCTTGCTATTGTCTCTCTTTCTATTATGGGCGTTACAGGAGGTATATATATATATATATATATATACACGCAAAGGTCTTTATTATAGCAGAGAGGATTACTCTATAAATAAATTATAATTTGTAGTCTTTTTTATCCCCCGTGATGTATTCATACGTTTTAATGAATTTATGATAACCGAAAAAAATTTAAAAAATACAAACATAACGGCCGCCGGGTACACGTTTTTTGAGTAGACATACTTGATATTTTTAACAGTCGAATTAATGTCTACCAGACTAGAAATAGAAAGTTGAATAAAAAATATATCTTCATTTTTTAAGGATATATATTTTTTTCATCTGGTTATTATATCGTTTTTCTTTAGCTTTCTTACTTTCTAGTTTTTCGCCTTTTATATCGAATTTTCCTCTCATTCTCTCTTGCTCTTCCCAATTCATTCCCTCCTAGTATTACTATGTATAATTCCCGAACAGAAAGTATAAATTAATCCATCTCGGATGAATTTTATGTGAAATAAAAAGTATCATTTATATATATATATATATAAAAAACAAAAAACAAGCAGAATGTCAAATAAGATTTTACTGCGATGAAGGATTCCCTGATTTTTATAACATTTAAAACTTGCCGATTTTACTTGCCGATTTTACTCATTCTACTTGGATTAATGTCAGTGTTTTCATAAACAGAGCTCTGTGTAATAAAGAGTCACAGGTCAAGCAAAATGCTCTTCAAGTCATTCTAACCCTGGACCTATAATAATCGGTGCCCTAGCGGTTTTTCACACTGCATAGAATAGTCTACTAAGAGTTCATAATAGTAAAGATCTCAGTGAGGATTGGAATCACTACATTTAGGACTTAGTCTGAGAAAGGTTATAACAACAGCGCTACAAGAGCCGTATTATGTTATATGCTATTTATTACTAACCTAAACCGTTCCAAAAATGACGATATCTTTCAAGATTTTTATATTTCTTTTTTTTTGTTTTATTATATGTCAAACATTTCCAGATTTTTTTTAATGTCGAATTCTGTCGTTTTGATAAATCTTAAATAGGTTGATATAGTTTTAGTTTACACGGGAGTCAAAATGGTAGACATGAATCTGGTTTATTACGATTTTCATAAATCTAGACATAGATCTCGTTTACACTCGGATAAAAAAGACGAAATGTCCAGTTTACACAAGAGTAATCATTGATCATGTTTACACGAGAGTAAAAGAAAAAGTATATGTAGATTTCGGTTACACAAGAGAAAAATGGTAGAAATAGGTCCAGTTTGCACGAATATCAAAAAGGTAAGCACAACTACAGTTTACATAAGAATAAAAAAAGTTAGGCAGTGGTCCGATTTGCACTACAATAAAAAAAGGTAGGCAGAGATCTGGTTTGCACTAGAATAAAAAAGGAAGGCAAAGGCAGATTTGCACAAGAATAAAAATGGAGGGTATAGGCCGGGTTGTACTAGAATAATAAAGGTAAACAGAGGTCTGGTTTGCACAAGAATAAAAGGGAAGGCATAGGCCGATTTGCACTACAATATAAAAAAGGTAGGCAGAGATCTGGTTTGCATTAGAATAAAAAAAAGGAGGTTATAGGCCGGTTTGCACAAGAATAAAAATGAAGGGCATAGGCTGTGTTGTACTAGAATAAAAGGGGACGGCATAGACCGATTTGCACTAGAAGAAAATGGAAGGCATAGGGTGTTTTGTACTAGAATAAAAATAGGAACGCAGGGGTCCAGTATGCACTATAATCAAAGAGGCAGACATAAGTCCGGTTTACACTAGGATCAAAAGGTACTCATAGATCCAGTTTGCATTAACATAAAAACAGTAGGCAGATGTTCGGTTTTCACTTGAATAAAAAGGTCGGCATATATCCGGTTTTCACTAGAATAAAAATGGTAAGCATGGGTCCGGTTTGAACTAGAATCAAAAAGGTAGACATAAGTTTATTTTGCATTATAGTGAAATAGACATAAGTAGATTAATCTTGTGGCCACTTCCTTTATTTTGATGATGAGATAAAACAAAAAACAGGAGAAACTGATATTTACCAAGCTTAGTTTGATACGAGGATCAAACTCTACACTATCAAAGCTTTCAGCAAAATCATATTGCTGCTCACAAAACCGCACATGCACTTACTAAAGTTAGTTTCATCTGGCACAAGACCGCATGTTTGGGCTTTAAATGAAGATCAAACACACTACAATACTAACAAAGTGCTAGGCTATTTGCTGTTAAATACTAAGCCTTATCTGGCATAGGGACACAAATATGATTCCCTAAGTGTGGATCGAACCCTCCCCTCCAATAGTAACGACGTGCTAAACTATCTTGATCACTATTATACCACAGCGAAGCACTTAGAAATATCGGCTTTTGATTTTTATTAAAAACAGCCTTCATTTTCGATGCACCGTTTAATAGTCTACCTTAACAGAATTAACAGTAAACGTGTCCATGAAACCATAAAAAAAATTATACGCAAGATTTGGATGTTGCCCACCCTGACGCAACGAACTCAGTTCCTCGAGAGGAATGCCGAACGTCATTGCTCGCAGTAAGAGAAATGTGAAAACGGCGAACTTGAAAGAAATCTCGCCGTAAGTTACAACACACCTTCGCAAAGAAATGTAATTGATATTTAATTACTCCCCTAGAAGACGTCTGCTTTGAAATATCGGATGAAAGTTGATTACGAGAAACGATTCGACACGGGACACATTTATTTTCACTTTTGGCCGGCACAGCCGGTGTATAGTTCCTGCAGTTTCTATAAATTATCTGCAAACGATAATCTCGTTCTTTTGGTAGCTGGGCCCTAAAGCAAATTAGGCGCCTCAGTGCGCACATATTCTACTAATAGGACACTGGTAGGGAAGATTTTTAGTGACAAAATTCTTTTGTTAACACTGTATCCTATCTTGCAAAATGGCGAATGTTTTCACAGTGTGAAAATAAAAGCTCAATTTAGCGTTTTTATTGGCATTTACTTAGATTCGTCGAAAGGTCAAAAGTTATCAAATACGTAATCGCTAGCTATTTTTTAAATGATTTAAAATAGAAAAAAAATTCACCAGAAACAAGGAAAAGGGTATTAAGCTGCTAGGTGATATCTGTCCTCTGGTATGGCAGTGACTGCTTGACGAGCCATGAAGCAACAGAAATCTGGTTCTACATAATTATACTGAGGATAGTATGGACAGAACATGTGAGCAATGACAAAGTTTGGAGAAAATGGAAACAAAAAGGAAAATTATACTTAAACTCAGGAAGAAGCAGTTGAAGTTTCTGGGCTGGGATACATAAGGAAAGAAGGCTTTGAAAATATGATACTCACGAGACAGATTGCAAGAGGCACAGAAGCAAACAATGCATAATACGTTAACATTCTGGCCATAACACCGGCGTTCAAATTTCACTATGGTCTGTTTGTCAAAGTATTGATTTCTTGATAATAACGACCTGGAGAGACGCTCACAATGTGTGGACCGTTGGGAAGTGTCTGAAAAGCACACCACGTCTTGTGACTGAAATGTGTGCAAGACGACCTATCACCAACGACTCAACGCCGCAGACTCAACGACATGCAAACTATGAAATATTTTCGACTCGTCGATTTTTTAAAAACAAATAAAAGAAATTTATTAAGGCTCATTTTTAAAACCTAACTTTTCAGAACCGTATAAAAGCAATTTATTAGGAATTATTTTTAAATCATAATTTAACGACGTGCAAACTATGAATTGGCCTTCGTGTGCAATTGTTTTTCTATTTTTGGTGTGATATGAAAATTAAACACTAGTCAGCCAAATAGGCTGTTGTAGCTAATAACTCACTAAAACAAACAGAAAAAAACTTTCCAAATATCTACAACACAAAGCCGATCTAACATGTGCACAACATGACAGCCAACACCGGTCGTTGGTGGTAAAATGTCCCCTCCCGTGCCATATTATTCGCTTTCTTCCAGAAACTCTAGGTCCACGCATTGTAGTTGCAATAGCGGCCGCAAGTTATCTTTGCGTGTGTTGAAGAAACACAAATATCCCTGAGAAAATGTCTGCAATCAGCTATCCTATAGACGTGTATATCCATAAATGAATGCCAGGATGGCATTGCATTATTTTCCTTTTTTGAAATATTTAGTAAACTTCGCGTATTTTGACATAAAGGCTTCAAATGTTATGGAGATTATATTAAATTTGTATTGTTTGCCTTTGAAGAGTAGTAGGAGTTGCTGCTGGGGGAGATAGATACGTCTACCTTTCGTAATCATGGAGATTAGTCGTTGGTCGAGAGTAGATTACAATCCAAGAATACTGATTTCCAAAATAAATCTATTTGAAGATTAGCGCAACACAATATTTCTACCTATAGTTTTGCATTCATTTATCTGTGAATAACCTAATCTAACTGAATATTTATTGAAAACAATATTGGACGGATACTGTCGTGGGATAATGGTTAACGAGCTAAACTTGACTAGCGTAACAAGTTTGATTTTCACTGGGTCCATCATACATTAATGATATTCTAATATTTGAAGTTTAATAATTGGTTACTTCGCCTTGGAGAATTGTTTACAGTGATTACTGTTGTAGTGAAATTGGGATCATGTCTTTACGCATACGTTATGCCTCATTTTTACGTAATTATGCAAGAAAATGATCGATATTGTAACTTTATTGACACTCACAATTTACTAGGTTATATGTTGAGTTTTTAGATGACAACTTGAGATATACTTCCCAAAATCGAATCTAATGACCAGACATCAGAATTCTGGGAGGGAAAGTATTTTATTCAGGTGAAAAGCTTTAGAGTATTTCTTGCATTGCATTAAGGCATGAAACCGACAGTCTTCATACAGCCTGGATTCCTGTGTTTATACTATCAATATGTATAAGTAATTTGTTTCCGATACTGAGTACTCTTCTTGTATAAATATAACAGATTTTAAACTTAAATTCTGCAATCCATTGAAAAAACACACATTTTAATAGATAATTATAACGACTCAAAATTCTGGAAACCGTTGTAATATATATATATATATATAATGTAATGAAATCTTTAAAACTAATCCATGGTCCTGGAGCTCAGACTCTTTGGACGTTGGCACGAAAGACTAAAAAGCATAGTTGTTTCCAGTTAAAGCGAAACCATAGACTGAAAGAAAAATGAATGGATGTAAGTCTAATTTTGATTTCCTGGTATATATATATATATATATATATATATATATATATATATATATATATATATTATCGATTTTCTTCACTATTGTAAGAACTGCAACCTTGAAACTTCTGAATATCGTTTCTTATGTCTTTATCGATGAGTGTATCAAATTTGATTAAAATCGGACCACTCCTTCTATAACCCGATTTTTTCGATTATCGATTTTTGATATTTATCGGGGTACCTCGACACAAAACCTAGCTAAGAACACTCGCAAACGCTTATAGTACAACTGTGTAAATTTTCAAGAAAATCAGTTCAGTCGTTTCGGAGTCTATAGGTAACGGACACACACACACACAGACAAAGTTCCATTTATAAATAAGTTTAGATACGTACACACACACACACACACACACACACACACACACACACACACACACACACACATATGTATACATATGGGGCGGTGTATAGTAATACCGCAGCCTTCTAAATACATTTCGAAGAAATTGCAGATCTAAACTAAACAGCTCTATTACGCTAAAAAAGCGTAATTGGAGATTGACGCTCAATAGGCAATTTCTAATAAATAAAAGCAACAAGCATTGCTAAATGACTCATGTGTAAAGAAATGTTGAGAACCTGTGGATAGTGAGTTTGTTTTTAAGCGATTTGGATGTATGTTAATCTTTCATGGTGAAATTATTATGAAAATAATAATTTAAAACTACATGATGGTCATGTCTGCGATGAGAGATGATGAACCAATGCAGCATTGATCGAGGTCTTTAGGAGTTTCCCAAAAAGAGATAGAGGCAAATAGGTCGATAGTTAAAAGAGTCGAACGGTTCACCAGAGTTAATAAGAACGAGAACAACAGATGATGACTTCCGTCAGACTGGGAAGCAGATTTTAGAGGCATTTATTAGTTTAGAGAGAACAAGAGTCAGTTCTAAAGTACACACTTTAATGACTATTACAGGGATATCATCGCGGCTACATGGTTTGTGTGGATCCAGTTTATTGATGATAGCAGAAACCATGGAAGAGGTTAGATGCATATCACGTAACAGAGATACCGTTCTAAGTGAGAAACTAGGCAAATACTCCAGGCGAGACAAGAGGAGAGTTTGTGAAGAATTTATGGGCAAAGTAATATTCACCTTTATCAGCCGAGGATGATAGAACTTCAAATTGGTTGAACAGGATAAACATGAAGACTATTACACTCCAGGTATTCATGAGAGCCAAAATTGTTAGGTGGGACCTCATGTTCTCGGTTGTAGCGGCTTACCAGCTACGTGGACTTGCTTACATTTATTACGAGTAACAACGAATAGATGTCTGTTGTAACGAAAGCTGTTATGCTGGTATAGCTGAAAATAGTGGTTCCTGTTGTGGCCGAGCATGCTGGTGGGAACTATGAAGGGATTCACGACTCACCTAGTATTTCAGAAAAGGGATGAAAGTGTCCATACCGGCTTTGATCAAGGAACAAACCTCAGAGGCGCAATTTTTACTTGTGGGTTCAAAGATGTCAATTTAAGGGGCGTCACGAAGAAAAGCACGGAGTGAGTCCCAGTTAAAATGCTGGTAACAGCAACAGGTATTATGGATAATGGGTTCCTGTTTAATAAATGATTGGAACGTAATACTAATAGTTATCATAGAGTGGTCCGAGTTACCAAGAGAGCAATGTTGCTAAGCTTGGCAAGAACGAGAAAAGGTGGTAAAAATAGATCAAGTAGGGAGCTTGTTAATCGGTTTTGATAGGCAAAATAAGGTGAATTTAGTTGGAATTACTGAAAAAAAGGAATACAAAAGACACAAGACAGAGATAAAGAAACAAATAATTATGGCAATAACAGAGAAGAAACGTCATTGCAAAACTCGTTGTGTTTGCGGCTTTAGAAGTCCAACTATGAAATGTTCTTTATCGTCCAAATAAATTAGACGGCTCTTAGAATGTTCAAAGTAGCCTCAAATAAGGAGAGGAAATTTCCTACCTGTTGTTCCTTGCTAGAACATTTGGAAAAAAGAGGAAGACAGAAGGATTTTTGCATTGAGCCCGCCAAAATTAGGTGTCCACTGATTGGTTAAGAAAAATCGTCTTAGCCAATCAAACAGACCCATTTAGATTAGGGGTGGGGGAGAAAAAAATTATGTGGGAGAAATAGTAGTAACCTTTTTTTTTTAATAAAACAAGTAGGAAAGTCCTAAATTTGAATAAATGTAAGAGCTTGGGCAATGGAAAAATTTAATATCTGAATAGCGGCAACATCAGTACCTTTGAAAAGTTTAAGCCACGTTTCATGGCGAGCATTAAAGTCAGCGAAAACATAAATGTTCGCAGATGGATGGAGAGAAAGTGTCTTTTCTATACTGTTGGCTATTATGTCTAATACACTGCAGTCCTGAGAAAATGAGAAGTGGATAAAGAAAAAGGAGATAGCTTAGTAACGAAAGACGGAACCACACGAAAGAATAGTCTGGAACCTCGAGAGACAATTTCGTGGCCATGAAAAGAGTATCCCGGATGTAAACACCAAGCATATGAATGCTAGAATCTTTCCCGCAAAGATGAAGATAGCCTGAAACTAAGAACTCATTGGTAGGAATACAAGGGCAAATTTATCAGGCGACCGGTACAAGCGAAAAGATTTTACGCTGCAGAAGTTGAAACGGATACTACAAATATTGGAGAAAGAAAAGTTGAGGTGGGTAGCTGTTTTTTTAACTGATATAGTTGTATTTCCTTTTGCCGTGTTTTCCACAAGACTCATTTTGAAAAGAGAGAAAAAAGATCACCATAATTGTAATTATTTCTTGTCAGTTGCAATACAAACTAGCCAAATGCGTCACTGAGAACAGAGCATAATGTGGCCCACCGGAAATGCATGCATGGACACCTACCCATGCGCGATATGAAACTGCAAATACTCCAATTTGATGCAAAGATATCTGGGTTCTTACCGACCAGCCGAAAACAGCAGCTATAAAACTGTCAACCCTGTATCCTGATAATGGAAAATTGCAGCCACTGGTTAGACCTCCAAAAAGTTAAAACAGATAAATCATTATGGCCCTTTAGAAGAAAGAAAATTAAATTTCGGCATTAAATGACTCATAAAGAGTTGATAAATTTGTAACTAAACAAACAAACCCATAGATTTATAAAAAAAAAAAAACAGAATTAAAACTAATTTATATGTTTCTACTACACTATTCTTACATTGGTTACATTTATATCTTAATGCACCATCTGCTGTTAATATAAGTTCTTCTACGCAAATGCCGAAAAAAACAACAACATAGCATGATGTTAAAAGGGCTCAAATTTAATAAAAACAAAGTTTTATCATTAAAACTTTTATGTTATTATTAAGAGAAAAGATCAAATTTTGTTGTCATTATTTTTAAAAATATTTAGCTCTTTCTAAAACGTTCAAAAGTTTCTTTTTTTTTCTTCTTTTTTCCATCAGTGATTCACGCCATGTTTAAGTAATGGGATATTACGCAAGTCATATTTTGGCGTTAAAAGACACGTTAATTTGAAAATTCTTGCAATAATCACTAATTGCCTTATTTTATTGAAACTTTCAGGACTTATTCAATAATGAATTAAATTTATTTATTATTATTTTTATAAAATCTTTGTATATTTTTACATATGTTAAACGCACACACACTTCAGTTAATTGCATAAAACTTCTAAAAATACATTATCTATACCAATTTTTTCTTTAGTTAAATGCAGGACTCATTGGGGAATGTTAATCATGTATTTTTTATTTACCAGATCATTTTTCTAAAATCTTCTCCAAATGGTAAAATAAAAAATGCATTAAAACTAAGCCATTTTTCAGATAAACTTTCAATTGATTTTATAAATATTATTTAAGAATATCAAATTCTGAAGAAGAAAAAAAATTCAATGAATAATGAATTTTTAGAATGCTTACATATTTTTTTTTTTTTGCTAATTAAAATTTCAAACATTTTTTTTTAAATTCTTCCAGTTACTCAGTTAATTCGCTTATTAATTTATCAATTAATTTATCAATTAATTTATCAATTAATTTATTTATAAATCGAAAATTTAAAAGCTTAATACAAATCATTTATAATTACGGTTTTTAAAATAATTTCCAATTTTTTTATTTATGTTAAACTGCAAATTTTCTTTTACGATGGAATTTTATACGAGACTTATCATTGAAAGGTCACATGTTTCAAGGGTTGCTCCCCTTACAAAATGTTAAATTGGGTTATATCCATTTTTGGTCAACATGCTTCCAGAAGTATGAACTGATTTACGACACGGGGTTATCATCGTCTAATTGAAAGGTCAACGAGTCAAACCTTTTTGGTTAAGAAATACTTTTATTCTAAATTTCATGCCATAAACAAGTAATATTTGTTTCAAATCAGATTAGTTTTACTTTAAATTAGCTAATTTTCTAAAAATAACGAGTGAGAGATGTATATTTTATTTTTACAAGATTTTTAAAACCGATAATTAAATTTTGTTTGCACATGTGTCGATAGCTCAAAAAACGTCCGAAAATTTTAAATTTAAAAAAAGATCTCAAAAATTTAGATTCCAATGGATATAATTTCTGTTTGAAATACACCCCAGTATTTTGCTTACTGGAAATAGTAAATTTTATCATTTAGATTTGAATTTAGCTTAAATTAATGTTTCCAGAAAAAATTGTTTATATTCAAAAATTCAATTTAAAACTTAGATATCGAAAATGAATGGAGGTACCTATGTTAATATTTGTAACAGAGACCATGTTTCAGTCTGCTAACACTCATCCATTATACACGCTTGGGTGATCATGTCTCGACAAAGATATGATTGACTAGGCAGAAGATTTTCCCGCAGTAGATTTCCATTACTTTCTGTGGTAAACCGGTTGCCAACTAAAGCTACAGAACCCAGTCTCTCCTGCAATTCAACCCATAGCTGGGGAGAAGAGCTGGATTAATACCTTTCCCAAGGGTATTTGTGCGTAAGTGGAGGTAACGAATTCGACGAGTATTCGAACTCGCCCCTCCAATTTCTCATTCCGAGATATCTATTACACCATATTACACATCGTGGAAATTTTCATATCCTAAATAAGTGCATTATAGATTTTATTATAATATTTGAGAGTGCAAAATTTTAGCTATATCTACCTGAAACGTAATTCATGTATGAGAACGTGCTTGATGCAAGCAAGAAGTGTTCAGGAAAGCATTAGATTTTTTTTTTAATCATTTCACCCCAAGCAAGGCATTCCACTGCCACTATTGCGCATGGGGCTACATAGGGGAAGGTAAAGAGAAGGAGTGGTTAGACATAGGGAATGTCAGGAGGAAGGTGACAGATGAGTAAGGATAGCGAGGATGAGGGTTGGGCAGATGGGAAAAGTGTTTGATAGAATGGGAGCAGGTTAGTGTGTTAGTGTGTTTTTTCATGTTTATTGAATTTAATGCACTAAAACGACAACAGCGACATCTGAACTGTATAAACATGATGCTGTTAATTTCTGGCTTAATAGGCGATTACAAAAATTCTGTTCGAATTTATCTCTTATCACCTCCTCTCATTATGAATTATAACTATTTACCAACTTTATTTCAACAAGGATACATTAATTTCTGTCTGATTCTTAGAAATAAGATAATATCATTTTCAGGCTTGCATTTTCACCTTTCTTTTTGTTAATCTTAGTGTAGTTTTATAATGAATTTCTTTTTAACCAGATGTTATCAAACAAGAATTATTTTAGAGACGTGTAGGCCTACACTACCCGGCATAATTATTAAGCCACCCCAGTGTTTTAAAAAATCATGTATTTTTATACCATTTTTTAGTATTTATTGCCTAGTGAATAATTCTAAATGAAAATAGAATGGTTCTTTTGCTATTATTATTTTGCAAAATTTTACAAGGCAAGGAAGCAAAGATGAACTCGTCCAAATCACCCTAAGTTTTCTTCATTCTTTCATTGATGAAACTGCAATATAGGTAATTATTAGATTGGCGTATGATACATCATACGCTAAAAGTCTGCCTTCTTCAAGAGGCAGAATCGCCGACTGACCCCAATTCGGTCGGGTTTCAATCCTGGGTTAAAAAGCAATCGGATGTCTAACCGTACTGATGAGCTGTGATACAGCGAAACAGATCTGTCTGCGGATGACTCTCTCGCTCTCTCTCTCTCTCTATATATATATATATATATATAGATATATTGGAGAGGAGTTTAATATATCGTACAAATAGATTTTATATAATCGACTGCATGTGCATATTTGTGTATCTATAGTCTGTGCGCTTATATTGTAATTTTTATTAAATTTCTCAACAAAAATATCTACTAAACTAAGCTTCCCCACAAAAAAAGAATGTGAAACAATATCCTACCTGCTGTGAAAATCCGCATTCATTCACTTGATTTTGTCACTGATTTTACCTTCAGTGGGAAATATACTACTACTTCAACCACATATATACCTCATCATTGCATAATGGAACCTTTATGTAGCTCGGCGTTAACCAGGAATATTGCAAAATAGGATCTGTTAACATCCAGCTTTTTTTTTTTCTTGCATTGTTATTCTTATAGATTTCCAAATCAAATCTTCTGCCCATATTCATATCTTCGGTATCTCTTGCAACTCTTCTGAACTGTTTCCTTAAGTTGGCGAAAGCTGCCATAATCCTTGCTTTCAGTTCAACTTTGGTTTTACAAGAAGTTTTATTAGTCTATCGCTCAACTGCACCCCTCAAATAATAATCAAGGAGGTTGCAAGTGGCCAGATGTAAGGGATGATGTGGTCGTAGAAATTGTCTTACAGCCATGACTGGGTTATCCTATTTGTGTGACATGGTGCAGAGTCCTGTTTCCAAACACAGCATCTTCCAGCAGCCAAACTTTTGATCCAGGGCATCACTACCTCTTCAAGGCGCTTGATGCAGGCCTCCATCTTGAGTGAGACCCTGTGGGGAAATGAATAAAGGCATAACGTCACCCTCACTAGTGATCACTACAAACATCTTCTTAATCCCCATTAGTCTCAGCCAACTCTTTCCGAATCCTCTGCACCGGCCTTAGATTGACAACCCACACTAGGAAATGTTAATACTACACAATAACATGTGCATCAATTGAATTCATAAATATTTAATAATTACCTATATTGCCGTTTCATCAATAAAAGAATGAAGAAAATCTTTGATTCCTTGCCTTGTAAAATTTTGCGACGTAATAATAACAAACGACAGGGGAAACTTATACTTAGCATCAAAAAGAGACAGCTGAGGTTTCCGAGACTCTAAATGAGGACGGAGGTCTTGGAGAAACTAATACTTACAAGACGTATAGAGGGAAAGAGAAACAGCGGAAAGCAGCGAGATATATACTTGACTGGCTTGAGCAACTGGAAGTTGGAAAGAGAAACTGGCGAGTTGAGTTCTAACTCTTGTCAAGGGTTTTAAGTTAACACTTAAGAACATTTATAAACAAAGAAATAGAAACGAATAAAACGAAAATTTATATCTCTTGAATACATCGTCTTATTTTAACGAAATCTTCCTGTAACTGACACTCACATAAAATTAATCTTAGGAGGTGCCTTTAACCAGTGCTTAAGAATAGGATACTCTTTGTTAGTTATCGTGCAGTTAACAAAAACATTTTGACTTCAAAAGTAATTATTTCTAATCTGGTCAGTCCAAATATATTATGCTAAAAAGATCAAAGTAATACCGAAAAACATACTTGCAAGAAATCAAATGTTTTATATCAGTCAGTCAGTTAAGTGCCATACGTGATACACGCTTGGGCGATCATGTCTCGAAAAAGACATGACTGACTGGGCAGAAGATTTTCTATCCTGCTCTTTAAACTATAGCTGAAGGCATAAGAGACGGAGTGTATTAACAAGTAGTAATTAGTGGGGGATCAGTTCATTACTTAATAACAATAGAAAACTGATCCCCTACTTTTTGCTCAGTAGAAGATTTACTTATGTTTCTAACTATTATCTTCAGTCAGTCAGTTAAGTACCATATGTGATACATGCTTGGGCATTCATGTCTCGAAAGAGACATGACTAACTGGGCAGAAGATTATCCCGTTGGTTGCCATTGCTTTCTGCGGTAGACTGGTTGCCGACCAAGGCTATAGAACCCAATCTGTTCTGTTATTTAACACATAACTGGAAGGAATAGACGGATTAATACCTTTCCCAAGGGTATTTGCGCGTAAGTGAATGCAATGAATTCAGCTGGAATTCGAACTCGGCTCCCCGATTTCTTGTTCCAAGCCGATATCCAATGCACCACAACGCGCATCCTGTGTTTTATATAATTTTCTTTAAAATTTAATGTTGATCTTCTTTTTGTGTTTTGTGTTTTGTTTTTGTTTTTCCTTTTTTTTTTTGTTTTTTTTGTTTTTGTTTTTTTTGTTTTTGTTTTTTTTACATCAGAATATTTTTCTTAGAATAATATGCATGCACGTACAACAATATGCCAGTAAGAATATTTATAAACAAAGGAATAGAAACGTATAAAACAAAAATTTATATCTCTTGAATAAATCGTCTTATAAAAAAGTTACAATCATAAAGGTCGGAGGAGTTACTTCGACGTGGGTCTAATAATTAGCAAGCTTTTTTCGCATGATCAATTACGACTAAGTAAGAAGTTCGATTCTAACTGGGTGCCACATACTTTCAGCCTAGTAACAAATTTAAGCTACGTTTAGCAAACTATAATAATCTTCATAGGATGATGTAAATAAAACATCGAAATATTTTAATAAAACTAACTATGACTGTTGATTAAGGATTGCTTACAGAAATGTTTATTTTTGTTATCATTAATCTTTACACTTCGAAGCTCTCTGATTTTTAGGATTCCCTGGTGTATCTTTTTTTCTGTTATTGTTGGCCTATGATCGAGTCAGATCAACCATCTCATTCAGAATTCTCTTAACGACGAGGCAAAATACGAAAGACTAACCTGTGTATTTTTCCATTAGTCAGCAACAATCTTTTAACTATTGGAAATAATTTCTATAACCATATACGAAAGAGGCTTTCCAGAAAGCAAGAAAAGCATTAAGGCACAGGAACATTTGGCTAGACAAAAACAAAGGAGTGCTAATCGGATATGTCATAACTATTCTTATGTATACCACTGAATGCTGGATAATTTCCCTATTTGTGAAAAGACGCGAGGCGAGAGAGATATGGTTCTATGGACAGATGCTGAGATTACCCTGAACAGGAAATGTAAGCAACAAATAAGTTCTCAAGAAAATGGAAAATATACTCATACTTTAATCAGAAAGAGACAGCTGAAATTTTGGGGGCAAATTATGAGAAAAGACGACTTAGAAAATGTAATACTCACATGAAGTAACAAGAGAAAAATTGTTGAGAGGAACAGTAAACAAAAATAAGTTCTTATCAATGAATGGCAGAGGAAGAATAACGAGAGATGGTAAAGTTTGATTGATTTGTTTCCTGCGGATTACACTGGTCAACACCAAAAAATTAAAAGGTGTTAAGACACTGAACATCTCTTTTTAGCTAATTTGGGAAAGCTAAATTTGAAAAAGACTTTATTTTTTCTTGATTAGCAACCGTTTTTGCTGTACAGAAATGCTTCTTCTTTGGAAAAATAACTTTGCCTTCTCTATATATGATATTGACTGATGCCTATATTTCTCAAAGTAAAATCGTAGAAACCTCTTAATTCGTATTCACACCAACAAATACTGGTCTGCTTATTGAGAAATACTATTTTTTCAATAACCATTAGACACTACATCTTTAAAAAAATAACCCGATTGAATATACCAACAAGTATCTTCATCAAATCAATTAATAAACTAACAGCAGAAATAAAACCTTCGTGAACATAAGAACTATGGTAAAAAATTTCCCCTTTCTTGATTATCTGTTACATTCAATGTTATTTACGTCCATTTTGATACTCAAGCAGTAGTCAGTCATCGTTTCTTTGTTCCCACCATCCCTGGTAGGTTGCTTCCATTGTTTTGATATCCCGATGGAATTGTTCTCCTTATCACTCACATCGCCGCAATTATCCTGAAATTTATCTTGATGGCTATGTAAAAAATGAACCGTAATACTCATATTAGCGTATTACTGATAAAGTATATTAGTGATGAAGTTGATGAGTTAATTTGAATTTTGCAATAAATTGAAAACATTTCATATTTCTATTTTTAAATTTTTTACTTAAAAACACTTTTTTCTTATAAAAATAATTTATTTCAGGTGGCTGACATAAATTGCTCGGCCTAACTGAAAATTGGTGGGTTTCTACGACCTTTATTAACTAAATGTTGTGATCAGTCAAGATCGGAAATTGATATTTTTTCCAAAAATGAGCAATTTCAGTATAGCAAATATGGTAGCCAACCATGAAAATCTGAGATCATTTTCCGAAATAACACCATCAAATTAGATAAAAGAACGTGTTTAGTTCCTTTGCACCAAAAATAGCGTTGATCAGTGTTAGCAAACATTTGTAGGTTATTTAAAGCCAGAAAATATTTTTAGATAGGAAGAAGTTTTTGAGATAATAATGATATAGTTATACAAGTCTTGCTAATTAAAAAATAGCTAGGGGAGAGGAAGTAAATTTATATCTTTTCCAAGGACATTTTTGCGTAAGGGAATGTAACGTACCCAACAGCAATTGAAACATGGCTCTCCGATTAATAATTCTGAGCCATTATCCATTATACCACCCGCATATCTAAGCATGCAGCGCCTGATACAGGCCAGGTTCGACGTTTCTTAACTTAGATAATCGTACGCGAATTTGTGTGTCAATATAATGTTGACTGAAAGAGTGAAGCGTTGCTCAAAGCTAAAGAGACAGAAAGAGGTGGAGAACCATGATCGCCAATATTCTGAAGCGACACATTTCATAAATGATGATGGTTTCGAACATAATTCTCTGATCTACGATGTCGGCTCCAAAGAGGAAATACCAAAAGTTAGTCTGCATATTTTTCACCGACACCTGTAGATGGTGCTAATGTTCTATATTCAATCATGATTTTCACCAAATAATAGTTTTAGAGGAACATTTCTTAAGGCGTATGTATACAAGTAATAAAAATGTAAATAAAATTTAATGATGCTTCAACTTACTGACACAATCGCAAATTTTGTGTATAAGGTGGCCGAATCAAAACTCTAAACTTATATAATAAATGGAACTTTGTTTGTGTGTGCGTGCGTTTCTCTCTGTGTGTGTGTGTGTGTGTGTGTGTGTGTGTGTGTGTGTGTGTGTCCGTTACCTGTAGACTCCAAAACGGCTAAACCGATTTTCTTGAAAATTTACACAATTGTACTATAAGCGTCTGTGAGCGGTCTTAGCTAGGTTTTGTGTCGAGGTATCCCCGATAAATATCGAAAATCGATAATCGAAAAAATCGGGTTATAGAAGGAGTGGTTCGATTTTAATCAAATTGGATACACTCATAGACAAAGACATAAGAAAGGATATTCAGAAGTTTCAAGGTTGCAGTTCTTACAATAGTGCAGAAAATCGATAATATATATAAAAAAGGCAAGATGTTTGTGTGTGTGTCTGTTTATCTGCCTGTATGTCTGTATCTTTTTCAGCCCTTCATTTTAGTTTTTGCTTCGGGTTTGGCTCTAAGTAGGTATAATTGTAGTTCTTAGTCTCAGCCATGATACCATTTACTCAGAGGACTTATTTAGTCTTCAAAATTCAGTTTACGACGAAAAAAACTTATTTGATATCGATACAAGGAAATTGAAATTAGACTTACATCCATTCATTTTTCTTTCAGTCTACGGTTTCGCTTTAACTGGAAACAACTATTGCTTTTTAGTCTTTCATGCCAACGTCCAAAGAGTCTGATCTCCTGGACCATGGATTAGTTTTAAAGCTTTCGTTACACCAGAGCAACACCGGGCTATACTGCTAGTACATATATAAGTTGATCACATCTTTTTAATGTCGTATATTGTTGTAAATGTCTTATAATTTTTTTTTATTCTAACGAAACGGTTTCTCTTCTTCGAAGTGATTATCCTACCGAGAGATAAGCTGATATTCTTTTTCAGTGTTTAATTACCCTAAATCGGACAGCGAATAATTTTAAAGGGAAAGTTTGTTTCCGAGTTATTCTAATCGCAAATGGCTAATACATATGGCGTCGCTTTATCTATTAAAGAATAGAAAGAAAAAACTATTTAGAAGAACGTACAGCCTAAAAATAGCCAAAATTCAACTTGAAAAATATGAGCAACCTTTTTATTAAATCCAAACTTTAACCGACTTTGACAAAGTCAAACTAAAAAGTGAAATATAAAGATCAAACTTCACCTTTTGAAGTATTTATGACTCGGATCCTCTAGAGCATAGTAGATTTCTATTTTTAATTAATATTTTTATTAATACAGATATGGATATGAACAGCATATTACAGCAAAGAAGTCAAACATTTTTTATAATCATTTCACCCCAAGCAAGGCATTCCATTGCCACTATTGCGCAGGGGGTTACATAAGGGAAGGTGGTGAGAAAGAGTGGTTAGATATAGGAAATGTCAGAAGGAGGGTGATAGACGGGTAAGGATGTAGATGGGAAGAGTGTTTGAGAGAATGGATGCGTGTTAGTGTGTTAGGAGGTGTCTATTGACCTTACATTTAAACTCCTGGAGATTGTAGCTGTCGGGGAAGCAAGCATGTGGAAGGGAATTCCACAGGCGAGAAGTGCGAGAAAAGAAGCTGTTAGAGTAGAAGTTGCGGTTACAATTAGAAATGCGATTTTATTTTGATCATTTAACTTTAAGCAAGACAGTAAAGCCACTAAAATTCAATGGGTTACTGAGTGTGGAAGAATAAGAAAAAATATTAAGTGAGAAAAATAAAAGAGAATTCAAGAAAAAAAAGCTAACGATTGATATTGTATTTAAATTTCAAAGTTGGCTGGAAAGCATGAGGCGGGAAGTGAGTTCCAGAAGCGAGAAGCGCGAGAGAAGAAGCATAGAATGTACAGCTGCATAAAACTAATTTAACTGTAATTGGATGGGACTTTGTTTTCAATATAGTCAGTCAGTTAAGTGCCATACGTGATACACGCTTGGGCGATCATGTCTTGAAAGAGGCATGACTGACTGGGCAGAAGATTATCCTGCAGTAGGATACCATTGCTTTCTGCGGTAGACTGGTTGCCGACCAAGGCTATAGAACCCAATTTGTCCTGTTATTTAACACATAACTGGAAGGAAGAGACGGAATAATACCTTTCCCAAGGTTATTTGCGCGTAAGTGAATGCAATGAATTCAGCTGGAATTCGAACTCGGCTCCCCGATTTCTCGTTCCGAGCCGTTATCAATCTAGTACTCCGCTTAAATTCATAAAGTCCTGGTACCATATCGGAAAGTTCACCAAAACAATAATCATGAAAGTATTTATTAAAAGACTCAGAGAAGCTAATTTCGGTGGTAAGAAAGTTAGTGAAGCTATGATGCCAGGCATCAGAAATATAAATAGTGTAAATAATTACAATAACTCATCTCAGACAAATAGAAAATACAATATAAAATATTATTGCATGACTTGTACTTTTTTTACATATAAAACTAATCGATGTATTTACAAAAGATAAAACCAAGAATAACTACTAATAATTTGAAGTGATTGATCGATTGATTGTTTAGTTTTATACGGTTTATCAACCGTTTCCAGATTATTAAAACGGAACATGTTTTCAGACTGTAAGATTTTTTTTATGTGTGTGTGTGTGTGTGTGTGTGTGTGTGTGTGTGTGTGTGTGTTAAGATAATAATAGTTTAGTGCGTTGTGGTGCAGTGGATATCGACTCTGAACGACAAATCGAGGAGCCGAGTTCGAATTCTAGTTGAACTCTTTGCATTTGCTTACGCACAAATACCCATGGCAAAGGTATTAATCAGTCTTTCGCTCTAGTTATGGGTTAAATAGTAGGACAGAGTGGGTTCTATAGCCTTGGATGGCAACAAGTCTACCGCAGAAAGCAATGGCAAACTACTGCGGGATAATCTTCTGCCCAGTCACTCATGTCTCTTTCGAGACATGATCGCCCAAAGCATGCATCACGTATGGTACTTAACTGACTGAATAGTTTATTGATATGTCTTACTAATTAATTCAGAGAGAATAAGTGGATTCATACACTTTCCAAGTGTATTTGTGCTTGAGTGAGTATAATAGACTCAACCGGAATTGAAACTCGGCTGTCCGAGTAATATTTCCGAGTCATTATGCATATTACCCTCGGTATATCTAATCTCTTCCCATCTCTGGTTCTTTCCTATTTTTCTAAATAACTCTTTTCCTCCTTCACGTCCTCTTTTTCAAAAGTCCTCCTTCTCCTTTCTTTCCGCTTCATATATAGATCTTTCAGTATAAACAAGCATCAACCAGATACTACACTCTCATCTTAGGTAGAAGTTTTTGGTTTTGGGTTTTTTTTTTCTTTTCTTATTATTTTTTTCTTTTTTTGTAATCGTGTCGCTCCAAGCAAAGCATTTTACTGCCACTGTTGTGCAGGAGGTTACATGGGAGGACAGTTAATGAGAAAGAGTGACAGGTTACAGGGGGTGTCAGGAAGAGGGTAGGAGAAGTAAGAGAATTACTGATAGGAAGTGTGGTGGACAGAGAAAGGAGCATGAGAGAGAGGATGCAAGTTAGTGAGACAGAAGATGACTACTGACTTTACATTTGAATTCTTGAAGATTGTAGATGTCGGGAAAGCAAGTAAGCGGAAGGTAATTCCACAGGCGGGAAGTGCGAGAAAAGAAGCTGTTGGAGTAGAATTTGCGTTTACAATTTATTGTCTTCACAGTAAGAGGGTGGGACCTAGTTGCTAATCTTGCGGTTCGGGGAAATTCATATATGGGGGGTACCAGTGAGCTAATTTTATAGGAGCAGAAGCCATGAAAGTATTTGTAGAAAAGACACAGGGAAGCCACACTGAGTCGGCGAGAAAGCGATTGTATCCTAGCTGCCAAGTCGGAATCGATAACATTACAGATTCTCCGTTGGATTTTGTCAAGGATACCTAGGTGGATAACAGGAGCATCCGACCAGATATAGCAGCAGTATTCAATGCACGGGCAGATTGTAAGTTTATAGAATAATAATATAGATACTTAGACTGGAAATTTCAACCTTCTCTTCTCTTTTTATGTCGATCCAAAGCTACACGTACTGTAAGTGTCTGGAATTAGATCCAGAGAAATTATCTTCATTCTCGTTCTAGACACTGAACCATCAATTTTTAGGTATAAAAAATGTGTCGCCGCTCAGTATGTTTCAAAGTCGTATACATATCTATTAGCAGATATACAAAGATAGAAAGGTGGATAAGACAAGGATGTGTCTTTTCACCGGATCTATTCAACTTGTACAGCGAGACTATTCTGAGGACCATAAAAGTTATGCCATGATTCGTCATCGGAGGCCACAATTTAAACAACATAAGGTACGCAGATGATACAATGCTGATAGCAGACACAGAAAGGAAACTACAAGACCTCCTACAGAAGATTGCTGAATAGAGTGACAAAAAAGGACTACAAATAAACTGCAAAATATTTCGCTAGAAACAAAGAAGAGAGTCTTGGATTGCTATATATAGCAATGAATGCTGGACAATATCATCCAAGATGAAAGAAAGATTTGAAGCAACAGAAATGTGGTTCTAAGGATGCTGTGAATATCATGGATCGAGCATGTGAGCAATGATGAGGTTTTGGAAAGGATGGAAACGAAAAGGAAATTAATACTGAGCATCAGGAAGAGACAGTTAAAGATCTTGGGACATGCAATGAGGAAAGAGGGATTGGAGAGCCTGATACTAACAGGCGAGATAGAGGGGAAAAGAGACAAGGGAAAGCAGCGGATAACATATTTGAAGGACCTGATCAGGTGGATGACGAAACGAGGGTTGTGTGGTGTAACAGGAGAAAACGTACTAAGAGCCACCAGGGATAGGGAGACGTGGAAAGCTATGACCACCTACGTCCTGAAATGACAGGGCACATAGAAGAAGAAGAAGAAGAAGAAGAAGAAGAAGAAGAAGAAGAAGAAGAAGATATATAGCTATTAATTAATAATCATTATCAGCACTGATAATTTTATGATTAATTTTGAAAACCCCTTCAGCTCGTTCCCATATATCTTCTGGAAAATATATCTTCTACAAATATTAATAACGGAATATAATCCAATCACTTATGTAAACCGACGCCTATTCATATTTCAGGCTTATCAATGGGCTGAGTATGTCTAGGGCTCATAAGACCGCAAACTTCTTTTTTTATTATTAATATTTGTTTTTCTTTGTTTATGTTGCTCTCCAGTGTTCGAGAAGTAAAACTTTTGAAATATGTCTGGGCATGGTCTGCAGTCAAGTGTGACATTTTATTGACATTTGAATTTATTTATTTTATAATAATGACAGATCAACATAAACAAATTATAATTTGAATTAACTAGCTTTCAAAACTATTTTGTAGTTTTGTAAATAACGCCAGTAAGTTTTAACTCATTAAGAATTATCCATTATTAAGGTTATACTATTATGGACGAGGTTATTCGAGTGAAAACTTTTTGTAATTTTTTTTTTTTTAATTTTTTCATCTCACCCCAAGCAAGGCATTCCACTGCCACTATTGCGCATGGGGCTACATAGGGGAAGGTAAAAAAGAAGGAGTGGATAGACATAGGGATGTCAGGAGAAAGGTGACAGATGAGTAAGGATAGCGAGGATGAGGGTCGGGCAGATGGGAAGAGTGCTTGATAGAATGGGAGCAGGTTAGTGTGCTAGGAGGTGTGTATTGACCTTACATTTAAACTCCTGGAGATTGTAGCCGTCGGGGAAGCAATCGTTTGGAAGAGAATTCCACAGTCGGGAAGTGCGAGGAAAGAAACTGTTGGAGTAGATGTTACGGCTGCATTTTATCGGTTTCACTGTAAAAGGGTGGGATCTAGTTGCTAATCTAGTATCTCGTGCAAATTCGTATTTAGGGGGCACCAGTGATCTAAGTTCATCGGAGCAGAAGCCGTGAAAGTATTTATAGAAGAGACACAGGGAAGCCACGTCTTGCCGGTGGGAGAGAGACTGCAGGCGGACTGCCAAGTCGGTATCTATCACATTACAGACCCTCCTCTGAACCTTATCGAGAAGCCCGAGGAGAACAGCAGGGGCACCCGACCAGATATGGCAGCAGTATTCAATGCACGGGCGGATGGTAGATTTGTAAATGTGCAGGATAGATTTAGACGGAAAAAACTTCCGGGCCCTACACAGAGAACCGACTTTCATAAAGCAGCGGATTTAGCAATGGATTCGATATAGTCATTCCATTTGAGGTCCGCTGAAAGTGTGAGACCAAGGAGGCGTAGTGTTTTACTCTCTGGGAGGCAAGCCTGGTCCATGCTAATGGGAGGTAGGTGAGATTGTCGATGATGGTTAATTGACAGTAGCTTCGTTTTAGAAGCATTAAAATCTACTAGCCATTTCTTACCCCAGTCCAATATGGATTGGAGGTCTTTTTCAATCTCGGCTGCGAGTTTAGCTTTGACGCCTACACCAGATTTTTGTTGGAGGCGAGAGTAAACTGTGGTGTCATCGGCGTACAAACCTATTTGGGTTCTTATGGAATCAGGGAGATCATTAATATATATCAGGAAGAGTGTAGGACCTAAGATGGAGCCTTGGGGGACACCTGCGTTTGTATGGTAGTTCTGAGAGGCATGTCCGTTTAATACCACTTTCATTGTGCGGTTAGAGAGGAATGACTGGATTAGTTCAAACAAATGTCCAGTTATACCATAGCTCCGCAGTTTACATAGAAGGCCAGCATGCCAAACTCTGTCGAACGCCTTAGATATATCCAATGCAACGGTTCGAGCTTCGCCATTCCTGTCGAGTGCCTGGTATATGTACTCGGTGATGGTCGTTAGCATATCAGCAGTAGACCTGGTGAAGCGGAAACCATATTAATAATCCCAATTACTTATTTGAGTATTTCAGACAATATAATTTTTGGAAACAATTGAATCTTTTGACGTCAACAATCCAGAAGAATTATTTTATTTTACTTGAATTATACCTGGTCGTGTTAAAGGAAAGAGAAGTGTTGCGTTTAAGTGCATTGACACAGATGGAAGGTTATATTAAAAAATAAAAGTTACATAAAGTATTAAGAAACAGAAAATTTTGCTAACAACAAAGAAAAGCGTACTGAATAGTTACAGCTCTCCTTTATGGCTGTGAATGCTGAACAATCTCTTCGTAGGTGAAGAGACTTGAAACAACAGAAATGTAATTCTACAGAAGGATTCTAAAAATGCCATGAACAGAACGTGTGAGTAATATCGAAATTCCAGAAACAATGGAAACAAACAGGATACTTATATTTAACATGAAGAGACAGTTGAAACCTCCGGTGTACATAATGAGGAAATAGGGCTTTGGAAGTTCGATGCTAACAGGACATATTAAAGGTAAGTGGTGCAGAGGAAAACAATGCATAACCCACTTGGTGAGCTTCAGTATATGGATGGCGGAACAATGTTTAGAAGTAATAAAACAAATATTAAAATCTACAAAAGAACAGGAAATTGTGAAGAGACATGATCAATTTTCGATACGTAAAGTAAAAAAGGTATTTTTAACTTTGATGAAAAAAAAAGAAATGTTAGCTAATTTGCCTAACAGCTATAATCATTCCCAGGTATGTTTTGCAGAAAGTCCTTATGGATTATAACAGAACTATAGATCAGTTGAAACGTTGTGTCAACGATTTAAGTATAAAAAATTAGTTATTTCCCTTCCAAATATTTTAATTTTTTCTATTTAGAAGCTATTGAAATGAATATTAAGATAAGTATATATAGTTATATAAATCACTAATAAAATGATATATCACATTGAACTAAAGGTATTCCTTACCTAGAAAAATTATTAACTCCTCTTCGATTCGTGTAAGAATAATCCTTCTGCGTTCGGGGAGTCTTTCGGATTCACATGACAATTCCCAATTGGCCCTCCTTTTATGATGAATTGATTTATTACAAGTATTTTTCTCTTCTTGTTTATATATATATATATATATATATATATTAATGTGCAAAAGTTTAGGACAAGAACTATTTTATGTTTTATGAGGAATCAAAACAAAATTTAAAATCACTCCTGTCCTAACACTTTTACACACTAGCGGTAGTATGCAAAAGCATTCGGACAGGGGTAATTTTCCTATAAAAACTCACTGAAATTCAAATACAGGGGGAAAAGAAAAGCCAAACATTTGTAAGAATTATTTAACTGAAAAGGAAGAAGGAAGGAAGACTTCGGAATTTGAATTGGCCTTACAAAGTCCTGATCTCGATCCTATTGAACATTTATGGGATATTTTGGATAAAAAAATTGATAAATCTAATGTTATTTTCCAAGACACACTTTAGGAATAAATGCAAGCTGCTTGGCAAGAGATACCATTAGATACAGTGAAGAAGCTTGTGATGACAATGCCTGACAGAATGAAGGCTGTGATCAAAGCAAAAGGCTATTATACTAAATATTAAATTTATTTTAGTAAATATTAAATTTATTTAGTATTTTATCTTTTTTAAACATTTGTTGAGTAAATCAAATAAAATTACTTTAATTAAATTATTTTCTGTCAATATGCCTCATAAAAGATAAAATAGTTCTTGTCCTAATACTTTTGAACAGTACTATATATATATATATATATATATATATATATATATATATATATATCCGAGTGAATAAGGAATGAAGAAAAATTTACAACGTCCAAAACATTAATTTAAAGCAGTGCTCGATATATAATATAGAGCTGTGAATAATATATATCGTTATCTCATATATATATATATATATATATATATATATATATATATCATTGTCTCATATATTTATATATATATATATATATATATATATATATCGTTATCTCATATATATATATATACATATATATATGAGATAACGATATATATTTTTATATATCAAGAACAACATTTGAGAAAAATATATGACAAAACTTTTCCACTTAGTCATACTTTTCCCATATAGATATATAATCTCTCTCTCTCTCTCTCTCTCTCTCTGTCTCTCTCTCTATCTCTCTATCTCTATATATATATCACTTTGAAACCAGTTTGTTCACACAAACTTTCGATATCTTCTTATAACAACTATCGGTGGCACGACATGAAGTTTCATTCCCTACGCAATCATCATTGTGCATATTACAATATTTATACATACTTGTAATATGCAAGTTGTGACACCAACGTAGGATAATATGTATATTTAGACTACATTGAGCGCTGTTTTATTAACTGCCGAATGAGTACTCCCATATGTATATTTATTAATTTACATACTTACACATTGCCCCTTACTTTTGAGCCCTATTCTTAGTATATATATATATATATTAGCTTTTCTAGAATTTTGAGCTATCGAAACCAGGTGATGAATTTTTCATAGTAAACACCCTGATGAATTTGGGCGAGTACTCTATAACCTTTTATGCAAAGTGTTCCAATTACATTACAGTGATTGGGAAGATATGATATCGAGAAATAAGTATGAATCAATTCTGCACAATGATTATGCCAGACCAAATGTACGTTTGGATGAAGTAAGATTTATATCATTTTCTACTTCACAAGCTTTGGCAAAATGCCCACTCGTCAGAATTTAAGAAAAAGCACTCATGTTGTGTTTCGAACCGAAACTTTTAAACACCGCCTCTTGACATAGGATATACATTTTAAGAGCATTGGTTCTTATCAACTAACCTTCAACTGTTTATAATCTTTAAAAATACTTTTAAGAATTTTATCCGAAATATCCAATAATCTATCATTTTGATTTTCGTGGATTTTGTTACGTCTACAAGTTTATAGTTTTATAGAGTTAATATTTTCATTAAAATTAATTGGTAAAATTTTTTTTAAAATGAAATGGAGTAGATTTTATTTAAAATAGTTTATTTTCATTATTTACATTATTCGAACTATTGCCCTCATCTTTATTGCCATTTGTACGACGTTTCGGCCGTTGTACGCTCCGGTCGTCTTCAGGTGCTAGGAATTTCGAACCGAAAGGCCAGAGCGCACAGTGGACGAAACGTCGTACAAATGGCAACAAAGATGAGGACAATAGTTCGAATGATGTAAATACTGTAAATACTACCTCATCTCAGAAATATTGGCAAATACTAATAGTTTATTTTATTTTATATATTCACAAACGTTCATGAGAATCTAAGTGTTACGTAAAAGCGGTCCTCCTATATAACATTGAATGCCAGAAAAGATTTTCACAGAAAGAGAGACTTATGGTAACACAAATATGATTCTACAGAAGCATACTAAGAATATCATGAACTAAACACGTGAGATATGACGAAGTTTTATAAAAAATGGGAAAAAAGAGCACTTATACTTAACATCAGAGAGAGAGAGACAGAGAGAGAGCCACAGAGAGAGAGACAGAGAGAGAGAGAGAGAGACGTTAAATTACTAGGAAATGTAATGAGGAAAGATTGTTTGGAAAATTTAATACTCACAGGCATATTGAAGGCAAGAAGGATTGAGAAAAATAGCCTATCTAATGAACTTGTGTAAATTGCAGAACAGGGACGAGGAGAGATACCGAAAAGCAACATTTTATAAAAGCTTCAGTTACGTGAAAATGTGGAAAAAATTGATTGCTCACGTCTTGAAGGGCCATGGTTCATAGAAGATTAAAAGAAGAAACGTTCATATTGTGTTCAACTCTATAATTATCAATAAAATAAAATGTTTTCCTTATGTTTAAAAGAAATCGATGCTATTCTTGTAAACATAAAGCATAAGCTGTCTTCGTATTTCTCCTAACCATTATCTGAATTCTATTTCGCCTAGTTGAAGCAAGACAATTCCGTAAGCAGATAAAAATAAAATAAAAATGAACAGAATCCTGTAACGATGTCACTAAATACCAACTATTAGTCAATCGTTAAGAATTAAAATTACTCAGCATCTCATGCCACGTGACAGTTTTAATCCTCCAGTCGGAGAATGGCTTCAGATCTTCATCGACGAAATGGTACTGGTGGCGTCTGTTCCGAAATCTAATGCACATGCCGGGTCGCTTCCACAGCCCACATCAAAGAGAGCTTATCAGTTTTACTGGCCCTTAAAATCAGCCAGACTGTTATCATCGTTATCCAGGGGTAAAAGTGTTTTTTTTTGTTTTTTTTTGTTTTTTTTAGTTTTAACATCCCTCTTTTTTTTCTACCTTTATTTTTTCAAATAAAATGCATCATGTTAGTCTTGTTTTATTTTTGATAAAGAAATAAGTAAAAGTAAACATGATAAATATCCTAAAATTAAATTTTCAAAATTAAAAATAAGATATAAAAATATCTTGGTTTAACCCTTTCAAATCTATTAGTTTAAGTTAAAAGTAATTTCCGTATTAGGGAACCAACTGTAGTGACTAATGCATCATCTTAACTACTAATCATACGTTACAGCTAAGTGTAAATTCGGAGTAAATTAACACATTTTAGTTTTGCACGGCAGTCGCAACGTAGAGAAAGAACTAAAGGGAAAATATTGTTCTCCTCGGATGTGCATCTTGGTGCAGTGGATGTCGGCTCGGAATGAGAAATCAGTGAGCCGCGCTCGAATTCCAGTTGAATTCCTTGTATTCACTTACGCGCAAATACCCTTAGGAAACGTATTAAACCGTCTCTATCCTCCAGTTATGGGTTAAATAACAGGACAAATTGGGTTCTATAGCCTTGATTGGCAACCAGTCTTACCACAGAAAGTAATGCCAACCTACTGCGGGAAAAATCTTCTGCCCTAATCAGTCATGTCTCTTCGAGACATGATCGCCGAAGCGTGTATTACGTACGGCACTTAGCTAATTGTTTTCCTCAATGACAACGTAAGGCCGCATACATCAAGAATTTTTTAAAAGGAAACAATTTGGGAACTTGGTCGGTCTGTTCTATCCCACCTGCCATATTCATCTAATTATCCATTGACAGATTTTATATCGCTGCAATACGTTTTGATGAGAAAAAAACTTTCTTTAATTAAAAACCGGATTCGAAGGAACGTCGTTAGCAATTTTTTTCATAAAAAAATTACTGATTTTTATTCAAAAGCTGATGGTTAGTATCAACGAGTTATTGCAAAGAATGAGGAATATATAATTAAATAAAATATAATTGTATTTGTTTTTATTATTTCCTTGCAAGCAAGTCAATAATGCCGCTAAGACACAAGGATTGTCAAAGAACGTGTAAGAAAAAAACACTGTTAAACAGAGAGAACACTAAAAGAAAAGGAATTAAGAAGACGAAATGTAAAGATTAAAATTGCATTCAAATTTTTAAAGATCAAAGTTGACTGGAAAGCAAGAAGTTGGAAGAGATTTTCCACAAGTGCGATAAAAGAAATTATTGACATAGAACTTACGGTTGCATCTAACCATTTCAACTGTAAAAGGACGTGATCATGTTGCCAATCTAGTGCTGTGCTTAAATTCATAGTCTCGGTAATGTACCACGAAAATATTTATAGAAAAAGCAGTTTTATCTTTTGATATTAATTGATAAATAAAAACAGAATATGTATGAGCCACTCTCATAGACTTTAAAATATTTATTTAAAAAACAAATCCGGTCTTGTTTAAATATTCATGCGAAAGTCTCTTTCGATTTTTAGCTTTCATTTCGATACTTACAAAACGCAAATTATGGTCTATAGAATTTTTACGTACATTTAAGTAAAAAGCCTAATGAAACGCTCTGACCTGATCCGCTTTAGTGCAACAGAGATGTTAAAAGATGTTCTTTGCGTTATTTTTGGTCTTTTGGGCTTTTATTTCTTATCCTTCACAAAACGCGGATAGCGGTCTGTAGAATATTTTTACGTACGTTTGAGAAAAAAGCCTTATGAAAATCATTGACCTGATCCACCTCAGTGCAATAGAGATGTTAAAGGATGTTCTCTGCATTACTTTTCGTCTCCTGACCCCTTTGCACTAAAAACAGAGCATTGCAAGAATCGTTCAATTTCTAAAAATGGTAACATGGAAGTCGGTTTGCACCTTCAGACTTTGCAGAAGATCGCTTCATTTCACGTGTGAAAAAAAATATAACGTTATTTAATTACTAAAACTCAGAACAAGAAAACGAATTTCATACCAGAATCCCCTTTTCATGTAGAAACGTCTATATTATGCTAACCATGAGCACACCATTTTATAACAGTGTTATTAAATATCTCATATATTCCACAACTGCCTTTGTTCTTACTTTAATCAATGTCATCTATTGCCTAACAAAAGGGTTGTTTTGTTTTTTTTGTTTTTTATTGAGAAATTTGGTGTCCCGCCCGAACTTATAATGATTACCCCGTTTATTAGTTTCACACTTCAAATGATTTTCCGATTTACGTAGAGTCTTTCATATGGATGCCATGCATGGCGCCAAACACGTTCAGAAATATCTAAACTGTCTACTGTATACAACCGTCTTTTAAGATCAATGGTTAAAAATATGTGCAGATGTGCGTTGTGGTGCAGTGGATATCGACTCGGGAACAAGAAATCGGAGAGACGAGTTTCGAACTGTAGTTGAATTCCTCGCATTTACTTACGCGCAAATTACCTTTGGGAAAGGTATAAATCCGTTTCTTTCCTCCAGATATGGGTTAAATAATAGAACAGTTTTTGTTCTGTAGCATTGGCTGGCAACCAGTCTACCGCAGAAAGTAATAGCAACCTACTGCGGGATAACTTTCTATCCAGTCAGTCATGTCTCTTTTGAGACATGTTCGCCCAAAGCGTGTATCAAGTATGTCACTTAACTGACTGACTGATTTAAAATAGCTTTGTGCGAATGAAGACTTGATTTTTGTGAAGACCACACTTTTTCGAACATTCTGGACTGGCGCTACAGAATCACAAACAAAGAAATGAACCAGATAACAGAAGCCACATCACTTGAGAACTTTTAACAGCAGCAACAACTAAAATGAATAGCGCACGAAAAAATAATGATATAATTAAGATACTTATGTTCAACATTACAAAAAAAAATGGAGGGGAGTTCCACAGGCAGGAAGGGCAAGAAAAAACTGTTCAAGTAGAAGTGGTGGTTACATTTATCTATACCATCTACCCATAGATGGGTAGGACCTAGATGTCAATATATTAGCACACTTAAATTTATGTAGACAGAGTACCAGGTGAAAAAAAATCCCATCAGAGACTTAAACTGAGACTTTATCATGGATACCCTGCCTGGAATCAAACTCATTCAGAAATATCTAAACTGTAAGCTGCATACAAATACTTTTTTCACATCAATGTTTAAATATTGCTCTGAACAATGAAACCTGTAAGCAAAAAATTTCCTTTAAACCTTGTAGACTAGTGCTATTGATTCACAAAGAACTGTACCAAATAACAGAAACCACATCACCTGAGAACTTTCAACAGCAGCAACAACTAAAATGGTATCAGATTTATTTTTTTTAATCGTGTCGCCCCAAGCAAGGCATTTTACTGCCAGTGTTGTGCAGGGGGTTACATGTGAGGAATGTTATGAGAAGGAGTGAGAATTTGCAGGGGGTGTCAAGAAGAGGGTAGGAGAAGTAAGAGAATACTGATGAAAGTGGGGTGGACGAAGAAAACAGCATGAGAGAGAGGTTGTAAGTTAGTGAGACAAGAGATGACAATTGACTTTACATTTTAATTCTTGGAGATTGTAACTGTCGGGAAAACAAGTATGCGGAAGGGAATTCCACAGGCGGGAAGTGTGAGAAAAGAAGCTGCTGGAGTAGAATTTGCGTTTACATCTCATCTGTTTCACTGTAAAAGGGTGGAACCTAGTTGCTAATCTAGTATCTCGTGCAAATTCATACCCAGGGGGCACCAGTGTTATAAGCTAATTAAGTAATGATGGAGAATGTATACAAATTTATTATTGTAATTAAAGTTAGTATTCACTTAATTCGCTCGCATTATCATGTAGACAAAATTGATGCAATTTATTTTATATGTTGTTTAAATAGCTTTCGTATTATTATTAATTTTGACTCGTATTTACTTTCATCTTAATTTTTTAGATGCATTTTACAGAAACTTTCACTCAGACAAACAACATTCTGCATCAATACCTATACCCTTGTGCAAATTAATTGAAACAACTGCTTTAGTTTACTTTCTTTCGACATTTTCTTTAATCATATCACCCCGAGAAAGGCGGTAACGCCACTGATGTGCAGGGGGCTACGTAAGAGTGAAAAGATTGGAAAAAAGAAAGCCGGAAACCACATCCTAAACAGGAAACAAGGGATGAGCCTCTTCACCCGTTCAATAGACGTGGGTGGGGTGTGAACCGGGATGCGGTCAGTTTTAGACCCACTGAAGTTACAGGGTGTAATTGATTTCTATTTTTTTCTTCAGATTAGATCATTTGCAGTGGTTTATCTATATATGATGAAATTTGTTTGATCTTTCATCACTAAACTACAAGACGAAAAACTTATAACAACTAAACCCGAACTAAAAGACCTACTTAAGGCCGAGGCACTCAAGGATCGCCATGATAAAAGCCGAAGCTCCTCAAAAATTCTATCCAAACAACTAAAAAGTGCTGCGCACAAACTACGCAACCACCCCCACATAATTGTAAAAAAAAAGCCGACAAGGCTAACATTTTTGTCATACTTAACAAATCAGATTACAACACAAAACTCAACCACATACTCCATGACCACACAAAATTTAAAAAACTTAACAAGAAACCGACAAATCAACTAAAATCTAAACTTAATAAACTCATCAGCGCCAACAATGCCGATCAAAACTCCGTAAAACTCCCCAAAATTATCGGCGACTACAAACCTGGCTACATATACGGAACCATAAAAACGCACAAACCTAACTATCCTCTCCGCCCTATAATATCCCAAATTCCTACTCCTGTATACCATCTAACTAAACATATTAACCAGCTTACCACACCCTACCTCCCGAGTAAATACAGCATTAAGTCAACTCTAGAGGCAATCCAAATCCTTAAGAGCGAACAACCCAATAATGAAATCATAGCTTCACTTGATGTCGAAAACCTATTCACTAACGTACTCGTTAGCGAAACTATCGACATAATTATAAAGAATATCTACAATAATCCTGCATTACCCCCACTCAAAATGAATCCCAACATCTTAAGAAAAATCCTACTAACTTGTACTACCGAAGTCCCTAACAACACTATATATATACAACGTCACGGCGTTTTCATGGGTTCAGTACTCGGTCCGACTTTTAGCAATTTCTACATGTCGAACCTCGAGAATACTATCTTTACAAAATTCAAAAAACCATCAATATACCTTAGATACGTTGACGATATCCTACTGTTAATTAAAAATACTGACGAAATCATACAACTTCAAAAACAGTTTCAGGATAACTCAGTCCTAAAATTCACCTATGAACTCAGCAATGACAACAAAATTCCTTTCCTCGATATACTAATCAAAACACTAATGGCAATAAGTTCACTATCTCACCATATAAAAAACCCACCAACAAAAATCCCTCCACACTTAATTATATTAGCGAATGCCCCCACTATTACAAATTAGCAATCATAAAAAATCTACTACATCGAGCAAAAACCAACTCGTCTACAAAACACATCTTCTATAGTGAACTAAAAAACATAAAACAGACGCTCATTAACAATAATTTTCCTAACTACATAGTTGATGAACAAATACGACATTTTCCTTACAAACCTGAACACAAAAAAAAAACAACACATGGTAATAGCCCAACCAACCCCAAACATATCACTCTCTTACATCGTAACCAAATGCACACCAACTACCAACTAGATGAAAATATCCTAAAAAAAACTCATAAACACTAATATCTCTCCGACAGACCCCAACAAAAGAATTAGATTTATCATATACTACGCTCAATCCACAACATCCAACTCAATCGTCCGCAACCACTCCTCCCCCACCGTTAGCGATTTGCAAAAACACAATGTAGTGTATAAATTTAAATGCCCTTTTCGAAAAGAATGTATCTCTAACAAACTAAATAATACCTACATTGGAAATACTACTAACTCGCTTTCGCGGAGTCTTACATTGCACTTAAATGAAAATTCTAACATATTCCGACATTTAAAACACCACGGCTATCAACACACACTTCTTAAGAAAACACGTTGAAAATACGCATATACTTAGACAAGAAAATAATAAAGGAAAACTTAAAATTCTAGAAGCTATCTACATCAAACAGTTTAAACCTAGCCTAAATAAAATAAATTTCGACACCACCACTAACATAGTTCAATGCCTATAATCGACGGGAGAGGTCATAGTTATTATACTTACCCCCTACACCATAGTAGCAGCAGTTCCCAGACCAATCCCTCATGCCACTATACACTCAATTGAACAAAAAACCCACTACCACCATTCCTTCTCTGCCTACAGCCATGTGCGACACAAAAATGGACCTTGTCTAATTTTCTCTGTATAACTCCACTCTGTTAATAATAATTTAAATGTTCTATGTTCACTGAACATTAAATGTTCATCCTTTGATAATGGCTTATGTAAGCCGAAAGCTCAGACCTGATAAAAAAATCAACAATTATTGCGATTTCTTGTCGTCTTTCCATGACAACACTATCAAGCTAATCAGATCATACGAATGGATCTTACACAAAATAAATAGACAGAACTTGTCTATATTATTCTATGAAACCTGTATTAATGAAAAAATGCTGCCAAAATACACACAATATATATATATATATATATATATATATATATATATATTAAATCCAAAAAAGGAAGTGTATATAGGTAAAATCGTTAAAACCAGATCCTATTAAAATTAATTTTATCAATATTAAAAATGATCCAGGTGGAGAGCTCGATGTAAATAGAATTCTCTATTTACAGAGCCAAATAATTATATTATATCAATAAATTTCAAAATTTACATTCCGTTGAATAGCTATTTCAGCGAGAAAACTCCCGCTTCATCAGCAACGATCAAAAATATTCACTTTATTATAAATGTATTGGATATAATATATTCTCTCTAATCGCACTCAAGGGCTTAGATTATTTAGTGTTTTTATTTTTGTTTGTTTTGAATTTTTTTCTCATATCTATTAATATAAGATACTCAATAGTAGGTACATCAATATATATTTTTAGACAGCATATCAATGTAAATATTTTGTCGTCGTTTTTGACGGTACGGTCTCACTCGTATCTAATAATCTTCGTGAGCTACAGACTGAGAACTTGCCGGCTTTTCACAAGGACAAATTTAACCTATAACTCATCGCCATTATTCGCCGCCATATTTGTTTTTGTTTTTACGCTAGTAGTATTAGCAACAACACTATGTTTTGATAATTTTTACTTGTATCGTAAAAGCAAAATCAGAAAATAATCGACATCGAAGGATATATGCTTAACGTTTATTTTAGAAAAACTAACTTCAACACAGGAAAATATGGTGATATATGCGCGGTTTTTAAAGTTTGATGAGAATTTTTACATATTTTTTTTTAGGTGTGGTGTTTGTTTGTTTGTTTGTTTTTTTTGTGGGGGTGTTTGTTTTTTTTTAATTTTTAGCAAATTCAGTGTTTACACAGATTTGGGGCCAAATTCTTCGCTAAATGATTGCACAAAGTCACCAGTGTTTTCTAGCCCGACCGAAAACATTTTGCTCGGCACGAAAACTGTTAAATCCATTCTATTCGTTTCTGATTTTATTTACGAAGCGGGACCCGGTCACAGCAGCCCTGCTCTGTCAACAAGTCACCGCTACAATGTCGGTCTATCAAAAGGGTAGGAATGTTCAGGATCATTATTATCTTATCTCTGTTTCTTTTAACCTCAAGGGACATTTTGCCTTGTCAATCCGTCAAGTTTCGGATCACTTCTGTTTCGAACAAGGAACTTTATTCTTTTGTAATTCCAATGCAAACTATCTTAAGAAACCACATCAATCAAATATTTGGCTTTTTTTTTGTTTTTTCATCAGAAACACTTGTCATTTATTTTATCTTTATTATTATTAATAGTGAAGCTGAAAAATTATCTCCCTTACCCTTTTTCAAAAGATCAGACTTTTGCAAAGGGCTTCTTTGTAGAGTCCTGAATATTTCAACATTCTTGAATTATTATTATTATTATTATTATTATTATTAAATGGCTGGTTGCTCGTTTCCGTGTATTATTGGAGTAGATAGACTAAACTATCGCCCGGTTCACACCCCACCCACGTCTATTGAACAGGTGAGGAGGCTCATCCTTTGTTTCCTGTTTAGGATGCGGTTTCCGGTTTTCTCTTTTCCAATCTTTTCACTTTTTTTCTTTCTTTTTTTCAATTGGAGTAGATAGACTAAACTATCGCCCGGTTCACACTTCACCCACGTCTATTGAACAGGTGAGGAGGCTCATCCTTTGTTTCCTGTTTAGGATGCGGTTTCCGGCTTTCTCTTTTCCAATCTTTTTACTCTTACGTAGCCCCCTGCGCATCAGTGGCGTTATCGCCTTGCTTGGGGTGATATGATTAAAAAAATGCCCTTCGACTAGGATGGCAGCTAGTCCCTGTTGCAGACGCCTACTCAGGCACATTTGTGTTTCTTTGACATCCACAGAGAAAAACAGTGGTTTATACTGCCACTATGCTGCGCGGACCTTAATTAGTTTCGGGTAGAAATGCGATGTGATTAACAGTTCAGAAGCTGACACTAGTCATTGTGACCGAGAGTTTGTTAAGTTCTGCCTAAGCTTTATTTGTGAGGCATTGGTCAACCAGTTGTATGGATTTCAGTCACTTTCTAATGGTGCTGTACCATGTGATCCTTTCCTTGACGGAATATTATCAAGAAGTCACTTGATTTTATTTACGACGCAGGACCCAGTCACAGCTCCACTACCCTTTTAACAAGCTGACACTACAATGTCGGTCTATCAAAACTGTAAAAACGTTCAAAATTATAAAAAATAAATTATAAAAAATAAAATACTACTAATTTAATTACCCGTAATAACTCCTCTCCCACCAAGTGATGTATTACGTAAAACCAACATTATATATCAGTTTCAACTGTCTCTTGGGAGAATATATCTCCGACAAAAAAAAACAAATATATATGTTCGATTCACAACAACTACATTAGGTAAACGTCTTACATTAAACATGTCTGACCATTCGTCTATTTCTAGACATTTATAACAACATTCCCTGTCTACATTCACAATATAAAAAATAATGCTTGATAACATGACTATCCTACACCAAGAAAACAAAAGTAAACTACAGATCCTCGAGGTAATATTCATTAAAAACTTAAGCCGTCAATTAATAGAATCAGCTATGAATACTGTAGTAATATTCTAAAATGTTCATAAAAAACACAATTTTTTCATGCTTTAATACGTGCATGACCATGACATCGCAATATAAATAAAATTCCACTTTGGGTGATTTTCACCTTCTAATGAGTGCAAAGCAATTCGACAACCGTTACATTTGAAGCAAGAAGAAAATTTACAGTAATTTTTAGAAACACAGTTTTACCGTTATTTTTTGTTACCACAATTCACACCCCTGAAGATGATCTTGGAAGAAGATTAAAAGTACTTGGGAACATCGAGAACTGAATAGTAACATCATCTGTCAAGTTACAACTCGTTTCTTACATCTTTCAATTATAATACGCGAAAGATTATCTGTGAGTATGAACGTATTTTATTTAAAATAAGCATACACAATGTTTGCAATTTATTTAATCTGACATGTCTAAAAGAAAATTTGCTGCCAATATATATATATATATTGACCATACCATAACCATAACCATAACCATAACCATAACCATAATTGTGCTTCTAATTTTAGAATTTTAGTGTGGACGCGTTTTCCATCCTTCCATTCAAATTACCACCTTAAAGTGTTGAAGGCCATCTATATTCTATCTTTAAAATCTCCATTGTGTAAACAGAAAGATCGTATATTTGGCCTCCAACTCATTTCTATCTAGGAATATTTTTTCACGTATTACTCATTCTTTTATTGATAATTATCTTTTTATTAACCTCGATTTCGTTCCTGTTAAACGAGGTTCGAAACCGGTTAGCTGGTCCATTTTTCAATTTTATATTTTTAAATATTATTATTATCATGAGTGATAAGAAACGTTTTTTACAAATTGTCGATTTATAGCAGTTATAACATTTTGTACCACCAACAATCCGTAATTATTACGCCTAGGCACTATTGTCTCGACTTTCAATTGTCTTGCGGCCATTTTCTGCAGATTTTGTACCGCCAACATATATATATATATATATATATATATATAAAAGAACTTTTGTTGATACTTAACTTACCTAAATGAAAAATTGCTATGCAAACATACCATATATATATATATATATATATATATATATATATATGGTATGTTTGCTTAGCAATTTTTCATTTAGGTAAGTTAAGTATCAACAAAAGTTCTTTTATTGATTGATTTTTTCGATGGTACGGATCATTTTCTTGGTCCCGGGTTAGGAGAGTGTAAAGAAAATAGACGAATCTTTAAACTCATAATGAATCTTTATTCGAAGCAATTACACTAGTAAAAAAAAATGAAATAGTGTCGAGACATCATACGTCTTTTTAGCTCATTTGAAGGTGCTTAATCTGAAAATAACCTTACCTTTTCTTGGTTAGCTACCATTTTTGCTCTATAGAACTGTCTCGTTTAAAAATAAAAGTATTTTTTCATTTGATCTCACTATATAAGATATTGACCGATGGCAATATTTCTCAAAGTAAAATAATGTAAACCTCTCAAATTGTATTTAAACCAAGCCTATTGAGAAATACTATTTTTTCAATCAGACTCTAAGTTTTTCAAAATAACACGATTGAAAATAACAAGACCAGCAATTATCTTCATCAAATCATTTAATAAAATAACATCAGAAATAAAACCTTCGTGAACATAAGAACTATGGTGAAAACTTTCCGTTTCTTGATTGTTCGTCATGTCTAATGTTATTTAGATCCCTTTTGATATACCAGCATTAGTCAGCCATCATTCGTTCACCTGCCTTCCATGGTAGAGCTATTCTATTGTTTTGATATCCTGATGGAATCGTTCTCCTTGCTCATTATTCATTTATCTAGATGGGTATGTAAAAAAATGAACATTAATTGTCATATTAGCGTATTACTGATAAAGTTTGTCAGTTAATTTGAATTTTGGCAAGAAAATTGTGACTGGCATAAACTGCTCGGCCTACTGGAAAATTGATCGGTTTTTACGACCTTTATTAACTAAATGTTGCGATCAGCCAAGATCGTAAATTGATATTTTTGTAAAAAATGAGGAATTTCACTACCGCTAAAACGTTAACAAATCATTAAAATCTAACGTCGTTTTCAGAATCAGCACCATCAAATTAGCTGAAAAACGTGTTTTGTTTCTTAGAACCAAAAAATCGTGTCAACTAGTGTTATGTAAGGCTCGACCTTTATATAGTATGCTTTCGTTCACCACAGGGAGTATTCATTTTTTGATACTCAAACATTCTCTAATAAAAAAAGTAAAACTAAGCTGACTTAAAACCAAGGAAATAATAACTAAATAACTAGGAGCATATTTTGGAATTTAATCAAACACACACACACACACACACACACACACACACACACACACACACATATATATATATATATATATATAATCATTGGCTGACAGATCTGCTTCGCTGTATCACAGATCATCAGTACGGTTAGACATCCAATTGCTTCTAGCCAGGATTGAAGACCGACCGAATTGATATCAGTCGGCGATTCTACTGCTGTGCTATGGGCTCTTGATATTGTATATATTCATTGTATATAACACGCTAAAGCGGATTTTAGAGTGTTATATACAATGTAAGCGCACGCCAGTAGCTGAGAGTGTTCAGATTTATTTCTGAATGAACAGTGCGTAGATGCTTGAGTAGCTACTGTTTTATGTGTGTGTGTGTTTGTGCTTGTGTGTATATGATGGTCCAAAATAGGTAGAAAATATAAGGAACAGGTTTGTGCATCGGTTGTATTATTACAATGGTGTTCATTATGACAATTATAACTATGGTATTTGTGCATTTCAGATGCATTTCAAGAAATTAATACACAAAAAGATTTGGTGCAAAACTGTTTGTCGAAGCAAGAGAGGAAGACTTCAAAGCTGCGTAAATTGTGATCAACTAGTTTGAGTAACAGCATTGATAAAAGTTAAGCGGTTTTGTATTATTGTAGACAATAAAATTTAATTTACAATGTAATAATTATTATTATTGTATATGTAATCCCAAAATAAACCTTATCATTTACTGTCCACCTACTTTTAGAACAGCCTATGTATATATATATATATATATATATATATATATAGTCATCCGCAGATAGATCTGTTTCGCTGTACCACAGCTCCTCAGTATGGTTAGACATCCGATTACTTTTAGCCCAGGGTTGAAACCCGACCGAATTGGCGTCAGTCGGCAATTCTACCTATGAGCGCTCGGTAGAAGGCAACAGACTTTTAGCGTATGATGTATCATGCCCCAGTAGCCAGAGTGTTCTAATTCATAACTGAATGAACGATGCGTAGCTACTGTTTTTTCCAAGTCTACCATTCCAGAGTGCTCAATCAGAGTGTGATATATATATATATATATATATATATATATATATAGAGAGAGAGAGAGAGAGAGAGAGAGTTGAACGTCACCATCAGCGCAATCGACAATTACGGTTTCACTGATTTGCAGTTATTTGATAAGCAAAAGTTTCCTAACTCATAACTATTATTAAAATAAAACTAGAAAACCTATTTTAAAAAGAACAACAAATAAAAAAATATAGATAATAATTTATTATTATTATTATAAAAAAAAAGCATTAATCAAATTCTGAATTATCGGATCTTAGGAAGTAAAGAAAAAACGAGTAATCGTTAAGTGACTGCTAATTAGATCTTTATCGATCTCATGTCATTTATTTTTTAACAGGATTTCTTAGTAAGGAATAGAAGTTGCGTCCCTTATGTCAGTAAACCAATTTCATTACCTACAGTGGTTTTAGAAGATTCCTACTGCAAATAACGAAGTCGCACTACAGATATAAATATATTATATTATATTAATAAAGAAAAACTCAACACGTCATTTAGATTCGTTAAATTAGATTAAAATTATTTCAATGAGCTAAATTAGCTCATTTCATCAGACCACACTATATTCTTTCGATTCGGTACAAATATTTTTAACGGAGAGTTGATCTTGTTGGATTATCCTCGCCGTTTACGGACTGGACATCTATACTTACATATATATATATATATATATATATATATATATATATATATATATAGGTATAAACAACAAAAAGGGCTCAATACAAAATTAAAAATTGAATATATATATATATATATATATATATATATATATATATATTCAGTTTTTATTTTTGTATTGAGACCATTTTGTTGTTTATACCTATATATATATATATATATATATATATATATATATATATATATATATATATATATATATGTAAGTATAGTGTGTGTGTGTGTGCGTGTGTGTGTGCGTGTGTGTGTGTGTGTCGTATTTGGGTAGCTATCTCTCTTTTATGCAGGTTTTATTAAAAACGAATGACATTAATTTTATTAAAGACAACTACCGTTAGATAGATAGATAGATAGATAGATAGATAGATAGATAGATAGATAGATAGATTAGGGACTTCGACCAAATTTAATGGTTAGTTTGTCTCGTTAGATCAATTACGACAGAGTAGTGTATTTGATTTTTACTGGGTGCTCCATACTTGCAGTCTTGTGCCACATCTAAACTACACTTAAAAATCACTAAAATGTTTAAAATTTGCTGTTTGCTTGATTTCTAGATTGCTTTCAGAGGTTTTGATTGTATTTTTATTTTTTTTGTTTTTTTTTTGTTTTTTAATCCGAACCATTTTTTGGATTGTAAGAATAATTCAGTTTTGGGGAGTGAGCATTGCATGCACAATTTGAATCATCAATATGAATGATTTGTCAAAAATAACAATTCTACTATTTAACCCACAGCTGTAGCGAGGGGTGCATTCATACCTTTTACAAGACTATTTGCGCATAAACGAATGTAACGAACCCTACTCAAATATATATATATATATATATAGATATAGATATATATATATATATGTGTGTGTGTGTGTGTGTGTGCGTGCGTGTGCGTGTGTGTGCGTGTGTGTGCGCTCGCGCGTGAACGTTACCAGCACCTACAATCACTCTATCTCCAATAGTGAGCATTTCCCCACCACTATATAAATTTACCCCATTTTAGACGAAACATTCAGTTAAGTGCCATACGTGAGCGATCATGTTTCTTTCGAGACATGACTGACTTGGGCAGAAGATTATCCCGCAGTAGGTTGCCATTGCTTTCTGAGGTAGACTGGTTGTCAGCCAATGCTATAAAACCCAATCTGTTCTATTATTTAACCCATAACTGGAGGGAAGAGACAGATTAATACCTTTCTCAAGGGTATTTGTGCGCAAGTGAATGCAAGGAATTCAAATGGAATTCGAACACGACTCCCTGATTTGTGGCTCCGAGTTGATATCCACTGCACCACAACGAACATAGGTTATGGTAACTTCATAACTTCACCGAAATTAACCAATGTCGACTGTGGTCAATATCTGGGTGACCGCTTCGGAATAATATAAGCTTAGATGTGTGGCTGGTTTAATGGGTAATGACTCGGAGTCGTTAATCGTAGAGCCGAGTTTCAATTCCAGTTGGGTTCGTTATATCCACTTACGCGCAAATATCTTTGGGAAAGGTATGAATTCAACACTTCCCTCCCAGCTAAGGGTTACTTAATAACACTTGTATCACTAAAACTATTATCTAAAGAATCTTACTTTATAAAAATATTTTCTAGTTTTAAATAACCTGCAAATGGTTCATAAGTCGTAGAAACGAATCAATAACTGAATCATGAAGATAATTTATTCAGACATAGTTGCATTAAAATTGCCATGATTTACGAATCTCCTGCAGTTTAGATTTTTTTTTTTTTTTTATAAGCGTTTCACCCCGAGCAAGGCATGTCACTGCCACTACTGTGCAGGGGGCTACGTAGAGTGGAGAAAGGCTGGATTAAATATAGGAAATAACAGAGGGTGGGTGATAGGCGGGTGAGGATACCGAGAATGAGGGTTGGGTAGATGAGAGTGTTGTGAGAATAGTTGGGAGTTAGTGTGATAGGAGGTGTCTATTGACCCTACATTTAAACACCTGGAGATTGTAACTGTCGGGAAAGCAGACTTGTGGAAGGGAGTTCCACAGGCGGTAAGCGCGAGAAAAGAAGCTGTTGGAGTAGAATTTACGGTTACATCTTATTTGTTTAACTGTAAAAGGGTGGGACCTAGTTGCTAATCTAGTATCTCGTGTAAATTCGTGCTTAGGCGGCACCAGTGATCTAAGCTCATCGGAGCAGAAGCCATGAAAGTACTTGTAGAAGAGGCACAGGTAAGCTACATCACGCCGGTGTGAGAGTGGCTGCAGCCGGTCTGCCAAGTCAGTATCAACCACGTTACAGATCCTCCTTTGTATTTTGTGATTGACTGTGTTTCTTCAGCCTTTCACCTGGTCTAACTAAACTGGTGTTAAGACAATACGGGATACGAAAATTCCTAAAATAATTGAGTAAATAAGAACTCTGTCAAATATTATTTTTTTTTAATCGATACAGTTTTTTTGTTAATTTAAATCTCGTTCAATCTACTGCTAAGAAGGTTGTCACTATGTCGATCCAGGATGTTTTTTCCACCTGAATCCATCCTGCATATGTACAAGTCAACCATCCGTCCGTGCATGGAGTACTGCTGCCATTTATGGTCAGGTGCCCCTGCCGTTCTCCTCAGTGTTCTTGACAAGCTCTAAAGGAGAGTCTGTAATGTGATAGGTACTGATCTGGCGACTCGACTGCAGCTACTTCCCCATCGTCGAAATGTGGCCTCCCTTTGTCTGTTCTATAAATACTTTCATGACTTCTGCTCGGACGAGCTTAAGTCACTGATGTCTCCTCAGCAGGTGTTTACTCGTGCAACCAGACTGGCAACTGGGTCCCACCCATTCACAGTCAGGTTAACCAAATGCAGACGACAATTCTACTCCTGCAGCTTCTTCTCTCGCACTTCCCGCTTGTGGAACTCGCTCCCATATTCTTGCTTTCCTGATCGCTACAACCTCCAGAAATTTAAATGCAAAGTCAATACTCATCTACTAACCACTGGACTCTAGCTCTCTCCCCACCCCTGTATAACCTTCCCTTTCTCTCCACCTATGTATCTGTCATCCGCACCTGCTTTCTATTGTTCCTTTCTAACTAGTTTGTACTCCTCACTCTTTTCTAATTAATCTTTTTACATTTATGTAACCCCCTGCACATCAGTGGCTTTTCCGCCTTGCTCGGGGTGAAATGATTAAAAAAAAAAACTCAAGCAAAGCAGTAAAGCCACTAAGACGCAAGAGGTGTGGAAGTATTATAAAAGAGAAACATTATTAATGGCATCCATATAACAAACGTGAATCTTGTTGTGTTTCACCATTGTAGATTTGGTCAAAATAAAGTTCATTTTTCTGACGACGCAGTTTCACCAGTGAAACATGTCAAAATATTTTCCTAATTGGTCTTATTTATGCAGGGCGTGATGCGTTTTTTATGCACAGTATAGTAGGGTCGGTTGGGCACCGGCTGTGAGAAAAGTGCACCATGACGCGATTCACTTCCCCAGAAATTTGAAAACAGCATGCTGTACTGCATAGCATTCAAGCCGGAAGCTCCACTACGAAAATTTCATAGTGTTTGGGTGTCAATCTAAGGACATTTGAGAAAGATTCGGAATGAGTTGGATGAGTTTAATGGTGATTACAAAGGTGTTTGAAGTGATCCCTTGTGATGGCAAAATTATGCCTCCATTCATCTTCTCACAAGGCCTCGGACTCAAAGTAGAGTCTTACATCATATGCATTGAAGAAGTAGTACTATTCTGGAACAAGAGGATGGCTGTTGGAAGGTCCTATGTCTGGCAAAAGGACTCTGCACCATGCCGCTCAAACAGATGAGCTCAGTCATGGCTGTCCGACCACATCAAATCTTATATCTGGCCAAATAACTCCCCAGACTGTCACATCCTTGATTATTGTGTTTTGGGCGCAGTTGAGAGAGAGACCAACAAAACTCTTTGTAACACCAAATATGAACTCAAGGCTAGGATTATGGCAGCGTTGGATGTGCATTGTGGTGCGGTGGGTATCGAGTCGGAACGACAAATCGTTGAGTCATGTTCGAATTCCATTTGAATTCTTTGCATTCACTTAAGCACAAATACCCTTGGGAAAGTTATTAATTCGTCTCTTCCCTTCAATTATGGGTTAAATAATAGGACAAATGTTATTGCAGAAAATTCTGAAGTCATCTGGAGGCCGAGGTTGAAGCCAGTGGCGGTTTTACTGAATAAAATTACTCTTTAGTATTTCAAGATATTTCTGTGTAATTTTGGTGAGTATATCTGTTAACATGAGATGACAGTGTTATTTTCATTATTGATTAATTTAGACGACAATTCATCTATCGCACCATATATTATTGGTTCAGTACTATTGGTGGTTCTAGTCTCCTGTTTTTGATAAGGTGGCATTGCTGTCAATTGTGTCCACTACTATCTGCGTTTGTTTTCCCACATTCGCTGAAAATCTTGGAATATATTTCCGTGCTGGAGAAGCGATGAGGATTACTGTATCTCTTTTTAGTTGGACATTTACCCAGTATCTTCATTTTCAGTATGATTGTAAGTATACTATTTTACGGCCACAAAGCTTCTTCCCCAATTTAAATCTCAACTTAAAATTTCTGACTTTCCCACCCGACTATTCCACACACCCTTCTTGATGTTTTCTCCAGAAACTAAACAAACATTTTTTTCCAATTTCGTCGATTATTCACTATATTTATTTAGCCGACGTGATTTCATTTTGCCATGGTTTTTACATTAAGCACCTTTATAGTCTATTTTACACCCACCCCCCCCCTGCCGACCGTTGTCCACTGAAAGCAATACGTATAACAATGTTTATCTTTGATTCCCTCAACTTCAGTGTTGACGTTCATTACTAAAGTCATAAATAGCCCAGTCGTCGTAAATTTTATGGAAATTTGCCATTTAAAATCAATGAAAGGTCAGGTTCCGATCACCGTTTCCCTGTTCATATGTAACAATATATTTGTTCTTTTAATTAACAATTACACTATTTGATGGCTTATAAAACTCTGTTTACATTTACTATGACAGGATTGTGGTGTTCGCCTATGTATTATAAGAGTTTAATATATAAGCACGCGCAGGATGATAAATTTAAAATTGCACGTTTTGTTTATATTTGTGACTAAATTATCAAAATATTAGCAGTATAGCCCGGCGTTGCTTCGGGTATAATGAAAGCTTTAAAACTAATCCATAGTCCTGGAGCTCAGACTTAGCTTAAAGAATTATGTGTGAAATTTGGTGAGAATCGGATAAAAATTGTGGATTTGTATAAAGGACATACAGACATATAAACAGACACACACACAAACATCTTGCCTTATATATATATATATATATATATATATATATATATATATATATATTATTGATTTTCTGCACTATTGTTAGAACTGAAACCTTGAAACTTCTGAACATCGTTTCTTATCTCTTTGTCTATGAGAGTATCAAATTTGATTAAAATCGTACCACTCCTTCTATAAACGGATTTTTTCGATTTTCGATATTTATAGGGGTTACCTCGGCACAAAACCTAGCTAAGAACACTCGCAGACGCTTATAGTACAGCTGCGTAAATGTTCAAGAAAATCGGTTCAGCCGTTTCGGAGTCTATAGGTAACGGACACACACACACACACAAAGTTCCATTTATAAATAAGTTTAGATGTGTACTGACAAATATATTCCCATTGACAGGGAATTTCTAAATTATGTTTTATCTAAAAAAATTTTTGTATAATTTTAATGAAGTCAACTCAGTTTTTATGTATGTGGTCAGATGTGTCATCCGATGCTCCAAAATACACACCTCAATGTACAGCCAATCAAATATTTCTTTGAAACCAGTATCATGTTCTCGCTGAAAAGCTGGATTTCAATTTGATATACTATGAACTTGATTGTTTTTTCGTTTTTATTTAAATAAAAGAAAAAAGAATTTTTTTCTTTAACGAAAATAAAAATAACTTTAATATTTATTTTGTCTACACCTATCTGGTCTCTACACCCTGTATTCTAAATTCTAGTACACATCGATGAAATGGTTAGCAAAGATTGTCCCGCTATATCAGCTACTACTGAACAGTGAATTTGAGCCTTGCTTGGTTCTCCATACTTTCAGCCTTGTGCCACGTATAGCTACGCTAACTAATTTGCTATTCTATCTAGATTCTTCTTCTTCTTCTTCTTCTTCTTTGTGCCTTCTTTTTTCAGGACGTAGGCGATCGTGGCCTTCCACGTCTCCCTATCCCTGGTGACTTTTAGCACGCTTTCTCCTGTAACACCACACAGCCCTCGTTCTGTCATCCACCTGCTCAGGCCCTTCAAATATGTTATCCGCTGCTTTCACCTGTCTCTTTTCCCCTCTATTTGGCCTGTTAGTATTAGGTTCTCCAAGCCCTCATTCCTCATTGCATGTCCCAGAAAGTTTAGTTGTCTCTTCCTCATGCTCAGTATTAATTTCCTTTTCGTTTCCATCCTTTCCAAAACCTCATCATTGCTCACATGTTCGGTTCATGATATCCGCAGCAACTTTCTGCAGAACAACATTTTAATTGCTTCAAGTTTTTCCTTCATCTTCGAAGATATTGTCCAGCATTCACTGACATATTGAAGAACTAATATCACATAGCAATTCAGTGCTTTTTTTTGTTTTGATTTTAGCGAAATTTTCCTGTCTCTTAATACTCTACTCAACTTCTAGAACGTGTCCTTCGCCATGCCAATTCGCTTACGGATCTCTGATTACTCTATGTATAATTACTGCTAGTCTCCAGTGTCATGGTAAGCGATTAACTAGATACCTTAATTTGATATAAAAGATCCGTGATATATTTTGAAGAAAGGATATCTTGTATGTCATCAGATTAGGCCTTAATAAAGAAGCAAAAATTGCGATGAAAGAAATGTTAGTTAAAATGAATATTTACGCTTCTTCTAAATAAGCGGACAGTTATGTATTTAAAATAATTTACAAGACTTAAAACGTTATACACTTGTTATACTACTCTACGAATATGTATTATTTTAAAAATATTAGCAATACATTGACCAACAATACATTTTTATAGTAAAATGACCAACATACATATTTTTATAGCAAAATGGCAACCAATAAAACACTATAAAGTATAAAAATACATTTTTATAGTAAAATTACTTGTACTACATTTTTTATTAAAACATTACCAGCAGTACATATTTGTAGTGAAATTACCAATAATATATTTTTAATTACCCACAATGCATTTTATCATCTACAAACTATATATCTAAAACAAACATTCGTTTAGTCTATAAGAATAAAATTATGTATTAAACATCTTGAGTTGAAGGCATATCATTGCTTTAACCCTCTAGGGCCATTCGTATCATACTTGATACAGTATGAAAACAAACCTTGAAATAAATATTTTCCTGAAAAATTTTTTAAGAGAAATATTTTATAAATTTCAAATGAAAGCAGTACTGAGTGCTCAGTCAATGAATACCAAATGTTTCCTTATAGGGAAATACCAAATGTTTCCTTATAGGGAAATACTGTATCAAATATGATACGAATGGCCCTAGAGGGTTAAAAGAGTTCGTCATTAAATAACACATAGCCGTTGATATGCCGCCAATCAATTGATTTTAAAAATATATGTTCTTGAACGAAAAATTAAAAGGTGTAACTAATGCCAATTGTTATGCAGAAAATAGCTGTTATCAAACTTGTATTAAAACAAACCTTCTCTATTATTTATCATAATCTCAATATTCTTATTCAATATTCAATACATGTGATGTTAAATACGTGTATTAATATTTGTATTAAACTTTAGATCAGTCCATGTAATGAGTAGATCACAGTTGACTCTACGAGTGCTAATGGTAATATGTAACGCAGTACTATCTGTCACGTCGTCGGTCATTGGCAATTAAATCATTCCCTAACTAATTTTTTTTAGTGTGGTAGTTGGCAAGACACTCAGCAGTATTAAAAACAAAGCTTGTCAGGCACAAAAGGATAGAGTGGGCTCTATGGCTATGTCTACAATCAGTAGGCAGGGAGCTAAAGTCAGCAGATAGAGTAGTGGATTGTCTCGATGGAATGCATGGCCAACTGTTCCTGACCAAGACGAACCTTCAAGTTGGAGGACATCGGTTAGGATTTGACCTAGAGAGGGATGAGTTCCTCCAGGTTTCAACCCAGTCATGGACTGATAATGAAGATAAAAATAAAGATTGAAAAAATCCTGCTCAGATTATAAAAATGTAATCAGAATAATTATTTAGTTAGTTGATTTTACAATAGGTTATCGTTTGGAATATTTAATGATGAATTTTATATGGGTCACACAGTTAAGTTTAAACTCGCCATTCTTTTGTAATGGTTAACCAGACTAGCACGGCTAAGTATTAACCTACATCAAAATGTATGAGGAAAATTTTATAGCGCCAATATATATTGTTGAAAACTGAATGGAATGGATAATAATAAAAAAAATTCAAAACGACATTTGAAGAAAATAATACAATCTACTTCTTAAAATTGACTTAATTTTCCCTTTCTCACTGAGTCAAAGGTATGGGACAAAGCAATATGATCTTTGACCAATTTATCCGCACACAACGACCACAAGTGCGAAAGGATATCTTCTCTATTATAATAAAGACCACTGTGTGTGTGTGTGTGTGTGTGTATATATATATATATATATATATATATATATATATATATGAAGGCAGAAATTTTTTTTTTTTTTTTTTTTAATAAAATTGTCTTCCCCACTTTCTTGTGATTTGGTGTCTTCTTCGTTTAATTTACTATTTTAAATCTTTGTTGTTAGCCAATTTCCCTGACGAGCCGTAAGGCGAAACCGTGGTCGGTTGTTGGATCTTGCTTAGATTTTCTGTCTTTGTTTGCTATAATTTCGTATTGAGCGCTTTAGTGTTAGGGTTTTCGTCTTGGGATTTTTTTTTCTTACGAGTGCTTGACTTTTTGTTCATGTACTTCGTTTGTTTCTTTTTTTGCTTCCCCTTCTTTTCCCTCCGAGTTTGTTCTCGGTTGGTTATACAAGAGATTTAAATTATAGCTTGATTAATACTAGTTTTGGTAGAGTTAGTCCTCTTACTATTGATACTGTTGTTGCTATAGTTAATATTATATATATATATATATATATATATATATATATATATATATATATATATATATATTATGTATGTTAGTCTGTTTTAGTATAATTTCCATAAGCAAAGGTGAGATTGGGAAAAATCCGGGGCGCAAATTGATGTTTTGGCGCTCTCGAGAACTTTTCTTCTGAATAAAATACACAAAAATAATAACAAACTCAATTTTGACGTCTACAGAAAAGCTACCAATAAAATCGACCTGATAAATTTCTATTCCAACCATTCTTCCAAAATCAAATCTGGTATTATTATAGTTTTCTTTTTAAGAATATGCAGCCCCCAGTATTTAACAAAAGAAGAAAAATGCATAGAAAGCACACTCAGAAACTTGCTTTACCCGTATCACTTTATTCACAATGCAAAAAGAAAGGCACATAATATATACAACCACTACAAAAAAAAAACACTGTTAACAATAATAGTCTAAACAATAACAAATACATCATACTACCAACCAACTCCATTTCATCTAATATCCAAAAAAATCTATCTCATATAAAAAACACACACATTGTAACAATTACCTCGAAAACTATTATGGACATTATCAGATCTAAAAATAGCCGAAATCATGATGATGAAAAAGCAGGTGTATACGAATAAATTGCAGGGGTTGTTCCTCCATGTACATCGGAGAAACAAGTAGAAATCTAAAAAACGTATATATGAACACAAAAGAGACATCACTAATAATAATCTAACAAGTGCATGAGTGATTCGCTGAAATAAATTCAACCACAATCTCGATTTTAAAAATTCCACACTAATAAAAACAGTTAGCAATTTGTTCAGAAGAAAGTTTATCGAGAGCGCCGCCATCCAGTACTACCAAAACAACAATTTGCACCCTGGATTTTTCCCAATCTCACCTTTGCTTATGGAAATGATACTGAAACAGACTAACACACATAATAAAAAGTCCAAAGAAAACGGTTGAATTCCCTTTATTTAACATCTCGTGACTTTGCACTACACATGAAGGAATTGTGTGTGTATGTATATATATATATATATACCTCCTGTCACATTCATGGAGAAAGAAACAATAACGAGGTAGCGTTTGCTTAGTTCATTAGAGAGACAATAGTGTGATAGTGTTGGATCAATTCCATTTCCGTAGTAATTAGACTTTACGACCAATTATGAAAGCTTTTGCCGCGCGTTTTTGCGCTTTCAAAATGACTTATTTCATTTTTTTTTTTTTATTGCAATAATAATGTCTTCAAGTAGTGGAGAATATATATATATATCATCTCTTTTATAATAAAGGACTGTCATGTATTTATTTGTGTATATATATATATATATATATATATATTGTCATCCGCAGACAGATCTGTTTCGCTGTATGACAGATCATCAGTAAGGTTAGACTTCGATTGCTTTTAATCCGGGATTGGAACCCGACCGAATTGGAGTCAGTCGGCGATTCAAATGGGCGCTCGGTAGAAGAAGGCAGACTTTTTAGCGTGTATATTATCATTATATACGCCCAATAGCCAGAGTGCTCTAATTCATTACAGAATGAGCGATGCATATATATATATATTAAAAACAGAAATAGGGGCTGTTTCTAACGAGAGAAATTGGTATAGGAAGAGAAAGTGCGAGAAGCCGTGAACGTTTTGTTTAAAGTGTAGATTTATTGTTGGTATCATTATAATTATTACTTGCTTTTTTTATGATATATTAAGTAGGCCATAAAGGTATTTGTGTCTCTTGACACAAGAAATTCAAACGCGCTAAAAATACCATTATGGACACTTAATATATCATACAAAAAGCAAGTAATAATTATAAGCAACAATAAATCTACACTTTAAACAATACGTTCACAGCTTCTCGCACTTTCTCTTCTATACACACACGCACACACACACACACACACACACACACACACACACACACACACACATATATATATATATATATATATATATTAATTCAGATACTTCAATCCAAGGGAAAAAAGCAGGAAAGGTAAATTCCAAAAACCCGATCCTAATTAATATTAAAAATTTTATTTTAATATTAAAGAATGATACAGGAAGAGACCTCCATGTAATAAAATATTACAGAGCAAATATATATTAAAAAAGGATTAATTCAAAGATGAATGGCCATTTCGATATGAAGATCCCTGAAGTTTCTGAAAGGATTTTTCTGTTGCTGAAATGATGTGTTATCTCCCGTGGGGATCTTCATATCGAAATGGCCATTCATCTTTGAATTAATCCTTTTTTAATATATATATATATAATTCCAAGTGAAGAGGACTCAAGGTTTTTTTATTTATTTTGAGTACTCTGGCATTTATTTTATTATAAACAGTGCTCAATATAATGAGTATTCTAGAGCTTAATATAATATAATTATATGGTTATGTATCAATTTGACATTGCGACATGGAAAATTTCTATGTTTCGAGAAATTTTTTCCATGTCGCAATGTAAAATTGATATATATATATATATATATATATATCCTCTTTTCATGCTCAGAGGATTGGATTATTTTGTTTTGTTTTTTCTTCTTATGTTTTCTTAATTTAAGATGCTCAATTGGAGGTACATCAGTCATTTTAGACGGCATATCGATATAAATATTTTGCCATCATTTTTTATGGCACGGACCTACTCGTTCTTACATAATAACTAACAACAGATTTAATTAAGACAAATTGAAAAATTTTAAAGTACATAAGGCGAAAAGAATTATTAATCTTTCTATGTAGCACGGTTGATGCATTTCTGGCAAGAAATTTATTCTCGCAATGAGTCAGTATTACGATCCTATTATAACACAGACTGAAATACTAGCTTCTGTATTTTTATTTTAACTTTTTGTTGACCACGCGGAAAAATTAAATAAAAACAATAAATAAGATAATAATAAAGAATTATAAAAAATTATCTTTCGCAAGCTATAAAGAAACCAGAACAAAAAAGCGATAAATTTATTAGACAAAAAATGTCTATTGTTTTTAACAATACATATTTTGAAATGCAAATGCTGTTCAAATATACTGAAGACATATATTTCCTAATGGATATATTTTAATGGATTTATTCCAATAGATTTTCAATTGGTTTATTTTAATGATTTATTTTAATCTTTATTTCATACATTTATTTTTAATCCGACATGTTTTCGTACTAGCGAGATCTTTATAAATATATGGTGCTCTCCAACATTTTCTTTAAGATTTCACGAATGCACAGATGAATAAATTTAATATACACTATTTAAAATGAAAATGGAACGTATATTTAAAACGTATATTTAAACACAGATATCTACTAAAATAATGTTTGAAGAAATACATAAATTTCACACACACACGCACATATATATACGTGCGTGTGTGAGTGTGTGGGTGTATGTGTGTATGTGTTAGTGTGTAAGAATTTGTATTTGTTAATTCCTGCATTTTTATATTGGTTTGTGGGTTAACATATGCTTAACATATTGTCAACAAGTTTTGGATACGTCTCTGTGTGACAAATATAAATATGTATGTATGTATGTATGCATGTGTGTGTGTGTGTGTGTGTGTGTGTGTGTGTGTGTGTGTGTGTGTGTGTGTGTGTGTGTTGGTCTATGAATATATTTGTATCTATATGTATGTTTAAGTTTCTTTGAATACACACACACACAACCACATATACGCACATTCACATTGACGCACACAAATTCACATATGGATAAAAAAAATTCCAAACTGGGATATATACTGGTACGAGAGTGTGCTGTAAAATTCATAATCCGACCCATTTCCCAGACATTCATCTAAACAACAAAAAATATTTTACACCGTCTTGGTTAGGCTGATGCCTTTTCAGCACCGTCTCATATATATATATATATGTGTTTAGGCCTACACAGCCATTTTTGAGAATCCACATTTGAATGGAAATATATTTGATTTTATTGATGTTTTGTCTGTATTCTTAAGATATAAATGATTTCTTCCTTCGTATGTGCACCAGTTTGGTGGATCCTGTCAAGGCGGACAATGAATATAGAAGAATTTACTCAAGCAACTAGACTGGCAAAAAGTTCCACCTTTTTACAGTCCAAACAACCAAATTCAGCCTTCACTTCTACTCCATTAGCTTCTTTTATTGCACTTCCGTATACTTGGTTCCCTGACAGCTACAATCTCTAAAAGTTTAAATGCTACGTCAGTTGCCATCTTTTATTCTTTTGATTCCCATCCTTCTCTTATCTTTTCCCCAACACCCCCTGGATCATGTTCTTCTCCCTTTTCACTCAACTCTCACGCAACAATCTTCACACCCATATTTCTATCCTTCTCTTAACGATTCTCTGACACCCACCGATTGCTCTTTATGTAACCTTTCACTCTCCTCTTACGTAGCCTCCTGCGCCCCAGTGGCAGTACTGCTTGGGGTGAAAGGATTAAAAAACAATTATTTTACTAAAAGCTCACCTCGACCAAAAGGTCCTAGAGTTGTTCAGGTATAAGGGTTACTGAATGTGATTGTTATATGGACGTAAGATGAGATAAGTAAATGCAGCATGTATAATGAAACTGACCCTAGATTTGATGCGGTTAAGATTATAGAGATCGAAGAAGTAACTTCTTGGAACATTGTTCTACAAAATAGCAGTTTAGGAGAAAAAGCTGTCGGAGTATATTTTTTATATATTCTGTTCTATTAATAGGATATGAAGGGAATGAGAATGATTCAATTCTGTGTACGTTGCATGATGGGTCTTAGCTGTAAAGGTCTAAAGTGGTAAAACTAACAAACGTAGCTCGTCTGAAAATTTTCCATACATTTAGCGACACAGTAGCGATAAACTTACAACGTTTTGTCTGTGAGATAGGAGTTGTAAAATGAAAATAATTCATCACCCACAAGATCGCGCAGACGCTTTTGGACACTATCAAGACTGCTTAAGTAAAGAATGCAAATTTTTTAATCATTTCATCCGAACAATGTAATAACGCCACTAAGACGCAATGAATTCTTGAAAAGAGGAGAAAATTGTAAAAACGGTAACGTGAGAAAAGGACAATAAAAGAAAAAAGTTACAGAAAGGCTGAAGATGGCACTTGATGTTGCATTTCAATTTTTGAAGATCATAGTTGACATGAAAGTAAAAAGCCAGAAGAGAATTCCACATTCAAGTACAAGAGAAGAAACTATCAGAATAGAAGTTACGGTTACATCTAGCTACTTCAACATTGAAATGATGCAACTTAGTTGCCAGTCTCGTACTTTGCTTAAATTCATGAGGTCGAGGTACAAAAGAGGAAAACCTATTACAACAATTACCATGAAAACAATTATGAAAAAGATATGGAAATCTACGTTACGCTGGTGAGAAAATGACTGAAGCTGGGATGCCAGTTCAAGACCGATAACGCTGCAGATTCTTATTTGGATTTTGTCAAAATTCTCTAGATATAAAACGGGACAACCAGACCAGATATATCGTATAAAGAAATCTCCCCTGAACTTTCCTCTGTCCTCTTCAAACCCTACAATTACTGTGTGTGTGCTTCTTGCTTTCCTGCTTGCTGGAAGTCCTCATCTGTGGTTCCTGTTCTTAAACACACAGACCCCCTTTAATTATCGCCCTATCATCCTCCTACCGATTTTTAGCAAAGTGTTCGAGGCCATCATCAAAGCTGAAGTGGCTCAACATCTCATAGCTCACTGCCTATTCTCCGACAGACAGTATGGCTTCCGCTTCGCCAGGTCTACTGCTGACATGCTAACGACCATCACAGAGTACATATAACAGGATTTAGATAAGAATGGCAAGGCTCGAGCTGTTGCCTTGGATATCTCCAAAGCAAAGTGTGGCACGCTGGTCTTCGCCACAAGCTACAGGGCTATGGTATATCTGGACGCTTGCTTGACAATCAAATCGTTCCTATCAAATCGCGTAATGAAGTTTGTATTGAACGAGCATGCTTTCAGATTCTTTCATACGGACGCGGGTGTCCCTCAAGGCTCTATCCTAGGTCCTACCCTTTTTCTGATTTTCATCAGCGATCTCCGTGATGTAATCAGATCACAAGTAAGGCATTTACTCTGACGATACCGCTATTTACTCCCGCCTTGTTAAGAAATCTGCCGATACTGACAAACCAAACCTTGCTCTCGAAAAGGACTTAGAGTCAATGGTGGACTGGGATTAGAAATGGTTCGTAAATTTTAATGCTTCCAAAATAAAGCTGCTATCCTTTAACCACCATAGACAATCTTTCCTACCCACCATCAGCATGGATCACGCTAGTCTCCCTTGAAAGCAATAGACTGGGCGCCTCCTCGGCCTCACTCTCTCAGCTGACCTTAAGTGGAACGCCTACATTGAATTAATAGCTAGGAAAATCGAGTCCCTGTGTCGGAAAAAGAAATTTTTCTCTTCTGAATCTATCATGCACACATACAAATCTATCATTCCGCATTGAATACTGCTGTCATATTTGGTTGGGTACCCCTGCTATTCATCTTGGGGTTCTCGACAAAATCCAAAGGAGAATCTGTAATGTAGTCGATGTCGATCTCTTTCTCACTGATGAGATGTAGCTTTCCCCTGTGTCTTCTACAAATATTTTTTTACAGATTCTGCTCCAACAAACTTAGCTCCTTGGTGCCCCCTCTGCACGAATTTACTCAAGCTACTAGACTATCAACAAGGCCCCACTATTTTATAGTAAAAACAATCAAATGTAACCACAACTTCTACTCCATTAGCCTCTTTTTTCGAACTTTCCGCCTGTGGAACTCCCTTCCGTATACTTGCTTTCCTGATATCTACACTCTCCAAAAGTTTAAATGCAATCCTCACTGGGTGCTCTACATTTTCGGCCTTGTGTCACATCTAAGCTATGCGTAGAAAATCGTTATAATGGTCATCAAGTCTGTCTCGATAAGTGAATAGTGAGTTTGATCCTCACTTGGTGTCCATATTTTCGAGCTTGTGTCACATCTAATATGCGTTTGGGTGCAGAAGGTGCGTTGTGGTGCAGTGCTTACTGACTCAGAACAAGAAATCGGAGTGCCGAGTTCGAATTCCAGTTAAATTCGTTGCATTCCCTTACGCGCAAATACCCTTGGGAAAGGTATGACTTCGTCATTCTCCTTCCAGCAATAGGTCAAATAGCAGGACGGATTGGATTCTATAACCTTGGTTGACTACCAGTCTACCGCAGAATGTAATCGGGGAATCTGTCCAGTTAGTCATGTTTCTTTCAAGATATGATCGCCCAAACCTGTGTCACGAATAGTATTTAACTGTCACATTTAAGCTACGCTTAGAAAATACCCATAC
>JBBBDQ010000740.1:3147500-3182500 GCA_037127315.1 Ascarosepion bandense | reverse complement strand
TTTGTTAAGAGTATTTCTACAAAACCAAAAAAAAAATGTTAGGTTGTAATTTGAACATGGCTCGCCGATTTCACTTTCCGCGCTGATAATTGTTACCCTACCCACATATTATCGAGGAAGTTGCGTATTTCCCAATGGCACTACTGATCGGTGTCCAAAACCTGATTAAAGTAAAGATTTTGAATGCTACTTTTCAAGCCAAAGAGTTCTTCCCAAAAGTTGTCCTCCAATCCACTAATCCTTGTGCCAGACTTAGTGATGCTTACCTATAAATAAAGCTGTCAGTTTAAATTCTTTTATAATCATCGTTATTTTAACAACATTAATATAAATCAGTGAAAGTTTCAGTTTCTTGGGGTTTTTTTCTTGTGTAAAAACTGAAAATTGCACTGCCTGACCGTATGCCGAATGATGAACAGGGCAAGCGATTCGTCCTGGTTCGCTTATTTTTGCATGTCTAATGGCCCAATCAAATGTTGCTAATGGCAACGTGGGAAATTCGCGCCAAATTTCTACATCTCGGAATTCAGTTTTAAACGAGATTCTTTCGTCTCACGTTCTCATCTAATCTTTCGTATGACGCCGCCATTCTTGCAACGATTTCAGTTACGCCGGTCATAAAACTCTCCACCGAAAGACAGAATATTTCACCTGCGTCGACCAAAAGAAGTCGTTTCATGAGAAACTGGTTGGTGAGAAAATTAACAAAGTCAAAAAATACTAAATATTTATTTCATTTATTAAGTGTAAATGCAATATTTTATATATAACGATGTTTATGTCACTTTATAACTATATCTAATATTGACATATGAGTCTGTCGTATAGAAGGATAAAAATGAAACAATAAATAATAAATATGTGGGGACGCTGAAGATTGCTCGGTCTGATATTTAATCACCTAGATTTTTGGATGTAGATAGAACCGGGTACTTTTCATCACGCACACACACACACACACACATTCACACACGAACACACACACTACCGGCCATAATTATTTCATACTCTCTTTTAGTATTTATTGCCATATGAATAATTTTAAATGAAAATAATGCATAATAACGTGTGCAGCAAATGAATTTATGAATATTTAATAATTACCTATATTGCAGTTTCATCAATGAAAGACTGAAGAAAATTTAGGGTAATTCGGACGAGTTCATCTTTACTTTCTTGGCTTGTAAAATTTTTCAAATAATAATAACAAAAGAACCATTCTATTTTCATTTATAATTATCCACTAAAAATAATATGAAATGCATCATTTCTTAAAAAAAACTGTGGCCTAATAATTATGACCGGGAGTGTATATATATATATATATATATATAGAGAGAGAGAGAGAGAGAGAGAGAGAGAAAGTGAGGGATAAAATATTTGTCTAAATTACACAAAAAGAAAATAACGCTGCCATTTCATTTTAACAGATATATTTACCAAAATTAGGCAAAAAATATTTTGAAATACTAAAGAGTAAATTTATTTAATGAAATCACCATTAGCTTCAATCTAGGCCTCAAGATTATGTCGGAATCTTCTGTATCTCTTCTGGACGGTCTCCTTGTTTAAGTTGGTGAATGCTGCCATAATACTTGTCTTCATTTCATCTTTACTGCTGCAAAGAGTTTTGTTGATATCTCGCTCAACTGCAACTGGCACACAATAATCAAGGGGGTTGCAATCTGGGGAGTTAGGTGGCAAGATGTAAGTGATGATGTGGTTGCAATAATTGTCTAACAGCCATGACTGGGTTCTGCTGCTTGTGTGGTACGGTACAGTCACAGGGTCTTCCAGCATTCACTCTCTTCACCGAGGGAAGCACTATCTTCTCAAGGCACTTGATGTAGGCCTCCATGTTGAGTCTGAGTCCCTATGGAAAGATAAATGGTCATATAACGTTGACAACCCTAGTGATCACACCAAACACCTCGTAATCACCATTAGACTCGTTCAACTCTTCCCATATCCTTTGCACTGTAGGAATACAAAGCAGTACAGCGGGCTGTTTTCAAATTTCTGTTGGAATGAATTGCGTCATGGTACTCCTTTTCTCACAGACGGGTCCCTACAATATTTTGCAGACGACAAAATCAAAAACAAAGCACCTGCGCAAAATTAAAATATAAAATGACTATTTATTCATTGCACCCTATATATATATATATGTGTGTGTGTGTGTGTGTGTGTGTGTGTGTGTGTGTGTGTGTGTGTGTGTGTGTATTTATCATATTAAATAAATTTCAAACAATATATCCCCAGCCAACAAGGCTGAATGCTTTGCCCGTAGATTCTCAACCAATTCGACACTGGACTCATTAGAAATACCTACACCAGACTTCCCACCCAGAACTAAGGCTCAACTAAATAACGTCCACATTACACCCTCGCTGGTCGCCAAGATAATTGCGCAACTTGACCCACACAAAGCGAGCGGCGGTGACGGAATCCCAGTCATAGTACTGAAGAAATGTGCCCCAGAACTCTCCTCTGTCCTCTCTAAACTCTATAACCTCTGCCTATCTGCTTCCTGCTTTCCTGCCTGTTGGAAGTCCTCCTGCGTAGTTCCTGTATTTAAGAATTCTGGCGAACCCCCAGACCCCGCCAATTACCGTCCTATTAGTCTCCTTCCAATCTTTGGCAAAGTTTTCGAAGCCATTATCAACGCCGAGGTGATTCAGCATCTTATGGCCAACGGGCTTCTCTCTGACAAACAGTACGGGTTTCGCTTCACCAGGTCTACTGCTGATATGCTAACGACCATTACCGAGTACATATACCAGGCACTCGACAAGAATGGTGAAGCCCGAACCGTTACCTTGGATATCCCCAAAGCATTCGACAGGGTCTGGCATGCTGGCCTCTTGTGCAAACTGCGGAGCTATGGGATAACCGGACATCTGTTTGACCTCATCCAGTCTTTCCTCTCTAACCGCACATTGAAGGTGGCATTAAATGGGCATGCCTCCCAAAACTACCATACGAACGCGGGCGTCCCTCAAGGTTCCATCCTAGGTCCCACGCTCTTTCTGATCTACATTAATGATCTCCCCGACACCATTAGATCCCAAGTTGGCATGTATGCCGACGACACAACAATCTACTCTCGCATCGACCAGAAAACAGGTCTGGACGACAAAGTGAACCTCGCTGCCGTACTTGAAAGGGACCTCCAATCCGTAGTGGCCTGGGGTAGGAAATGGTTGGTAAATTTCAATGCCTCTAAAACAAAGCTGTTATCAACTAATCACCATAGACAATCGCATCTACCTCCCATTAGCATGGGACAGGCTAGCCTCCCAGAGAGTAAAATACTACGCCTCCTTGGCCTTACACTCTCGGCGGACCTCAAATGGAATGACTATATTGAATCCATTGCCAAATCTGCTGCTATGAAAGTGGGCTCCCTGTGCAGGGCCCGGAAATTTTTCCCACCTGAATCTATTCTGCACATATACAAATCTACTATCCGCCCGTGTATTGAATATTGCTGCCATATCTGGTCGGGTGCCCCTGCTGCTCTCCTTGGGCTTCTTGACAAAATACAAAGGAGGATCTGTAACGTGGTTGATACTGACTTGGCAGACCGGCTGCATCCGCTCTCTCACCGGCGTGATGTGGCTTCTCTGTGCCTCTTCTACAAGTACTTTCATGGCTTCTGCTCCGATGAGCTTAGATCACTGGTGCCGCCTAAGCACGAATTTACACGAGATACTAGATTAGCAACTAGGTCCCACCCTTTTACAGTTAAACAAATAAGATGTAACCGTAAATTCTACTCCAACAGCTTCTTTTCTCGCGCTTCCCGCCTGTGGAACTCCCTTCCACAAGTCTGCTTTCCCGACAGTTACAATCTCCAGGTGTTTAAATGTAGGGTCAATAGACACCTCCTATCACACTAACTCCCAACTATTCTCACAACACTCTCATCTACCCAACCCTCATTCTCGGTATCCTTACCCGCCTATCACCCACCCTCTGTCATTTCCTATATTTAATCAGCCTTTCTCCACTCTACGTAGCCCCCTGCGCAGTAGTGGCAGTGACATACCTTGCTCGGGGTGAAACGCTTATGAAAAAAAAAATGTTTGCTTATTTTTAATACAATCCGTTCTTACTCAATAATCTTTCGCGTGTTGCAATCAAAAGATGTCAGAAATGAGCTGTAACGTCGACAGATATTATTTTCATTCATTTCTGAAGGCATCCAAGTACTTTCAACCTCTTTCCGAGGTCATCTTCACGGGTGTGAGTTATGGTAACAGATGTAACCGGAAAACTGTTTTGGTAAAAAATACTGTACATTTTTTCCGATTTCAAATATAACGGATGACAAATTGCTAGCGTTAATTAGAGTGTGAAAATTATCCAAAATGGGATTTGTTTATATGTTGTAATGTCATGGCCATGCACATGTTAAAGCATGAAAAAAAACGGTATATATATATATATATATATATATATATATATAGGGTTATATATATATATATATATATATATATATATATATATATAGGGTTCAATGGGTAGTAAATATATGTATGTGTGTGTGTCTAACTCCCTCAAATCACACTCATATATATGCATATATTGAGAGAGAAAGCTTAATATTTTTATAATCAATTCGCCCCAAGCAATTCAGTACTGCTACTGGTGCAAAGTGGGGTTACAAAATGGAAGAGCGAATAGAAGAAGGGACAATATACAGGCGGAGATGGTCGTGGAAGGATGAGTTCAAGAGGATAAAAGATGGCAACTAACGTTGTACTTAAACTCTCTTGGTTATTGTAGTTATCAAGAAAGGAAGTGTACGGAATGGCGTTCCAGAGTTGGGAAGTGCGAGAAAAGAAACTGATGGATATATATATATATATATACATATATATATATATATATATATATATATATATATATATATATATATATATATATATATATATATATATATATATATATATAGAGAGAGAGAGAGAGAGAGAGAGTGAGAGAGAGAGAAAGAAAGATAGGGAGGGGGAATCGTTTCCAAATAAAATGAAATACTGAATGAAAGAAGAGGAAGTATGACTCGATGTAACTATACCGTAAAATGTCTATTAGGGTCATACAACCATGGAAAAAATATTCAAAAGTTTTTCAATGCAATTTTATTGAACACTTTTTAATACAACTTTGTACTGGTCTAATTTAATTATGACCAAAAACTAAGTAATTAAATAATTATACATATATATATAGTCATCCGCACACGGATCCTGTTTCGTTGTATCACAGCTCATCAGTACGCTTAGACAGCCGATTGCTTTTTATCCAGGATTGAAACCCGACCGAATAGAAGTCTCTTGCTTAGATTTTCTGTCTTTATATATATATATATATATATATATATATATATATATATATATATATAGCATAGGTGGACAGTAAATGAGAACATTTATTTTGAGATTATATATGCAATTATTACACTGACAATTAAATTTTATTGTGTACAATAATACGAAAGCGATTAAATTTTATCAACACAGGTCTCAAACTGTTGTCCATCACAATTTACACAGCTTTGAGGTCTGCTTCTCATACTTCAGCAAATATTTTTGTACAAGTCTCTTTGCCTATTGATTTTTTAAAATACACTGCTTATGCAATTTTTCAAATCAAATACTTTTGGTTATTCGACTATTAACAAACACCATTATAATAATGAAACCGATACACAAACCACTTCCACCTAGTGCCCCTCTATATTTGAACCACCCTATATATATATATATAATTCCATGTGAAGAGGACTCAAGGTTTTATTTTATTTTGAATTCCCTGGCATTTATTTTATTATGAACAGTGCTCAATATAATGAGTATCATAGAGCTTAATATAATTATATAGCTAAGAATTAATTGATTGAAAACAAATGATTTACATTTAAATGACAAAAACCTTTGATTTACTGTGTATGTATGTGGGAAGATATAAAATCAACATCAACATTGCCTAATGATGAGAATCTATCTCGAAACATAGCAATTTCCGTGTCGCAATGTACAATTAAGTCATATATATATATATATATATATATATATATATATATATATATATAACAATGTAAATACTGATAGCTCTCATCACAGAAAATCTGATACGAAAGATATTTCTGTATAACAACGTAGGAGGTTATATAATATCATCCCATATATTATATGAAAGCCGTTATGTTCGAATGAAATCAGGAATGAACAAGCAACATTATATTTTTGAAAATATAACAATTCTGAAATACTTTTGTAATTGCTTTGTTTATATTTTATGCAAAAGCAAGCTAGAATTTTCACATCTACAATAAACTCTATTACTGTATAAAGAATTCTGCTTTCTAGATCACTGAAAGTAAAAGCATTCAAATAAAGCTAACAGAAAACCAAAGACATAAAAAGGAATTATATTTACTTACGAACGAAATATTCGTTTTTTGTCGTTAACTATTCTGTTATTATAACAACGGAAAATTTCGTTACTGAATAGGATATCAATTTGCGTGGCTGATAAATACTTGAAGTTATATTCTATTTTATGCATTCTAATAAATAATAAAATATAATAATAGATTGTCTTTAGATGCGTGCAAGATTTAAGCTTTGTAATGTACTAGTGAATATGCGTTGTGGTGCATTGGATATCGGCTCGGAACGAGAAATCGGGGCGCCGAGTTCGAATTCCAGCCGAATTCATTGCATTCACTTACGCGCAAATACCCTTGGGAAAGGTATTAATCCGTCTATTCCTTCCAGTTATGGGTTAAATAACAGGACAGATTGGGTTCTATAGCCTTGGTCGGCAACTAGTCTATCGCAGAAAGCAATGGCAACCTTCTGCCTAGTCAGTCATGTTTGTTTCGAGACATGATCGCCCAAGCGTGTATCACGTATGGCACTTAACTGACTGAATGTACTATTATCACTCTATAGGCAAGAATACTGGACAAAATCTCTCAGGCGTAAAATTATTGTTTATTTAACTGAGGACCTCATCAAATAAACCTGGGTGTGTTTCTAAGGTGTATTCTTCTCGCGAGGATATAAGAAACTGGCTTCCTTCTGCCTTTGAAGTGGAGCGCCTATATATTTATGTCATTCAGTTATCACCTGTTTAAATGTCGGGGGCAGCCTGACATCGATTGAAATCGAGAATCTGCACCTAGTGCCTAGAGGGGCGTTTTCCAGATCAACACATTAATGTACCAGGCTTCAGTGAGGCTCAGGTCATGTAACACCGAGTGCAAGGTCTATTTTGGTAATATCTGGGGTGAGTCCAGTATATATTGGAGCCATCGTAGCTCAGCATAGAACAAAATTTTCTTACTTATACAGGTCTTTTGATATTTCATGGTGTGAAATTATGTACTACAAGATTAATTGGTTAAATAAAAACGACTGTACGTTGTGGAGCAGGGGATATCGGCTCGGAACGAAAAATCGGAGAGCCGAGTTCGAGTTCCAGTTGCATTCACTTACGCACAAATACCTTGAGAAAGGTATTAATCCGTCTCTTCTCTCTCCAGCTATGGATTAAATAACAGGACAGATTGGATTCTTTAGCCTTGGTTGGCAACCAGTCTACTGCAGTCATTAATGGTAACCTACTGCGTAGAAACCTTCTGCCTAGTCAACTTTCGAGACATGATTGCCCAAGCGTGAACAACGTACGCCACTTAACTGACTGAATATTTTGAAATACAACATTTGATACTTTATGAAAATCGAAGTTAGATCTTCCAAAAAATGTTATAGCATGAATAAATCCATTTGAACTTTCACCAATTTTCGATTCATTTGATATTTTATGAAAATCGAAGTTAGATCTTCCAAAAAATGTTATAGCATGAATAAATCCATTTGAACTTTCACCAATTTTCGATTAAAAATAATCTATCTTTGATTTCTTATTCTTTTACAGATTTTCCGACGTCACAAGCAGTTCGACTCTTCGGACGTAAGTAAACAAACTATTCCGTCATATATATTTGGAAACAGCTCTACTGGCTGGATCATCAAAAGAACTTCTGTATTTTGAACTTGCATATTTAAACAGAAGAGATGCGCTATTGATTTTCGTTTGAAAGTGGATTAATAATCTTTTTGTTGTCTGTTTTCTTGGTGTGAAAACGAATGGGGGTAAATCAATAAGTGCCATACGTGATACACGATTGGAAGATCATGTCTCTTATGATTCATAAGTGAATATAGAGAAGATTTTCCTCAGTATGTGGTCATTACTTTCTATAGTAAAATGGTTAAAAAACAAGACTATATGATCCAGTCTGTTCTGCTATTCAACCCATACCTTCAAAAAGTAGATATGGGTGCATGCCTTTAGTTTTCACGCGTAAGGCCTAGAATTCGAATTCGAATTGGGATCTAGGATTTCTCATTCTGAGCTTATATCCATAACATCACAATGTATATCATAATATATAGCCAGGTCTACTACATCTGGAATCATAATAGACCTTTATTCAAGCATGAACGTGAAGCCCAGCTTCATCCAAAAAAATATAAGTACAAAATTTAAATAATGAAAAGCTACAAAATTATATATATATATGTGTGTGTGTGTGTGTGTGTGTGTGTGTGTGTGTGTGTGTGTGTGTGTGTGTGTGTGTAAAGTATGGTTTCCTAATTTTCAGAATTTGTCTATGAAACTTTAGATAAGAAAAGCGTGGCTCGTGTTAGATATCTCGAATACAGGGTTAGCCATTGTATCCTTCTTCTCAAGCTGAAGAACTATGGTATCTTCGAATATTTGACTTAATCCTGTCTTTCTTAACAAATCGGGCAATGAGAATGATGTTGAACGGCTGCTCTTCTAGATCATTTTATATTAATGTGGGAGGTTTTTCCAGGGCTCTATCATTGTACCTACCTTGTTTTTTCATGTTCATCAACAATTTTCATCATTTCACTACTCGAGACTGATGTTGATGACACAACTATTTACTCTAGTTTTAACACTAAGTTCAATTGGTCCGACAAATAAAATTAGTTTCTGTTTTCGAAAATGACCTCCAAGGAATGGTTAACTGGGTCAAGGAATGGCTTGTAAATTTTAACGCTTTCAAAACAAAACTAGAATTGTTTTTTTTACTTCCATCAGCATGGCTGATGCAGACCTCCAGGAAAGCAACTTATTGCGCTTTCTTGGTTTTATGCTTTCCACTATCATGATCTGGAATGATTATATTAAACCAATTGCTAAGTTTGCTGCTAAAAAAGTTGGTTCACTGTGCACGAAAATCAATCTGTGCATTCAATATTGCTGCCACGTTCGATCTGATGCTCCTGCTATATCTTTCGAGATTCTCGACAAAAAGGGTCAGTAATGTTATCGGCCTCCAATAACAAATCCTGGCGTGTCATCTAGGGTCCTCAAAATATTCTCGCTGTACAAGTTGAACAGATCCGGTGAAAAGACACAGCCTTGTCTTACGCCTCTTTCTATCTTTATAACAACATAAGGTATGCAGATAATACAGTGCTGATTGCAGACACGGAAAGTAAACTACAAGACCTCCTACAGAAGGTATCTGTGGAGAGTGACAAAAAAGGACTACAAATAAATTTAAGAAAACTGAATGCATGGTCATCAGCAAAAGGTGCAAACCAAAAAGGCAAATACAGGTGAGGGATACCAGAATCAAGCCAGTACAAAAATTTAAATACCTAGGAAGTGTTCTAACAGGAGATGGAAAGTGCAACACAGTGACCCGAAGGCGAATTGGCATGGCAAAAAGGACGCGTTCCAGAAGATGAGTAAAGTACTAACACACCGGAAACTTTCACTAGAAACAAAGAAAAGAGTGCTGGATTGCTATGTGATTTCAGTTCTTCAATACGGCAGTGAATGCTGGACAATATCATCAAAAATGAGGACAAAACTTGAAGCAGCGCAAATGTGGTTCTACAGAAGGATGCTGCGGATATCGTGGACTGAGCATGCAAGCAACGATGAGGTGTTGGAAAGAATGGCAACAAAAAGAAAATTAATAGTGAGCATCAGGAAGAGACAACTGAAGTTCCTGGGACATGCAGCAAGGAAGGAGAGCTTGAAGAACTTGATACTGACAGGTCAGATAGAAAAAAAAAGAGACAGTGGAAGGCAGTGGATAACATATTTCCATGGCCTGATCAGGTGGATGACGGAACGTGGGTTGAGAGGTGTAACAGCAGCAAACATACTAAGAGCCACAAGGGATAGGGAGATGTGGAGAACTATGATCGCCTACGTCCTGAAGGGACAGGGCACATAGAAGAAGAAGAATGTTATCGGTCTTGACTAAGTATCACGACTTCAGTTCCTTTTTTTACCGCCATGAAGTGGTTTCCCTCTGTCTTTGCTATAAATATTTTTCTAGTAACAGATCTAGAAATTGTTTTTTTTTTAATCATATCACCCCAAGCAAGGCGGTAACGCCACTTATGTGCAGGGGGCTACGTAAAAGTAAGAAGATTAGAAAAGAGAAAACCGGAAACCACATCCTAAACAGGGAACAAAGGATGAGCCTCTTCACCTGTCCAATAGACATGGGTGGAGTGTGAACCGGGCGATAGTTTTGTCTATCTACTCAAATTGAAAAAAAAAGGAGTGACAAGATTGGAAAAGAGAAAACCGGAAACCGCATTCTAAACAGGGAAAAAGGGATGAGCCTCTTCACCTGTTCAATAGATGTGGGTGGAGTGTGAACCGGGCGATTCAATATAATATTTCCATTCATACCAGAGAGCCCGCTAATAATAGTGTAATGTTTAGCAAATTTGTCTCGCTAGAGCAATTACGTCCGACTAGTGAATTTGATCAGTAGTGGATGCCCATAATTTCGCCTTTGTGTTACATCTAAGCTACGCTCAGAAAGTTAGCATTATGAGAAAATTGAGCTTGGAGAATTTAGCACCTACAAGATATATTAACTGTAGCAGGAGCAGTGGAAAAGAGTTGATGATAGAACATAGACTGGGTGAGAAGTAAGGTGACATAAAATGCTTACAACTACAAAGAATAGGACGTTATGGAGAGTCATGAGCACCAATGTCATAAAGATGATTTACTCTTCAAGTTATTTTGATTGACTTTCTTTGAACTTAATTTATTCCAAAGAGTTTTCCACCTTGATACCTCAACTGCATGAATTTAAAGTTACTGCTAGATTAATAAATATATCTCATCATTTTACTGTTGAATTAGTTAGATGTAACCATAAGTTCTATTCTACTTGTTTCTCATCTTGTATTTTTCAACTTTAGAACTTTCTTATGGTTTTTTACTTCGCTGTCACCTATGATTATAAAACATTTAAGTACAACATCTATCGCCAAATTCTTAATCACTGTTCTTTTATATCCACACCATAGCTTTCTTTTTTTCTTTTTTTTTTATCTCCCAGTAACTCTTTGCCTCTCAGTGGAATTATTGCCTTGTTTCGAGCAAAATGATTAAAACAAAATTGAGCTTTTCAAAGTAGAGATCAGCTGTCAGATTCTACTCATTTAGATGATTGGAGTTGCACCTATTAACCGTGGTATCATTTATCAACAATAAAGAACTCTTCTATGACATTAATCTATATAATATTATCAAATTACTTTAAAAAAAAACAAAATGTATTCCAAAATGTAACTTCAATAAGACTACAACATAAAACACATATATCAACACCTCTAGTGGTCTTCACAAACACGTATATGCACAAAAGCTGAATATAATCTACCAAATATTCAATTATGAAAGCAGAATAAGGTAAATCATATTTTTATTACTTCAAAGTAACACTGACACCAAAACGCTCTGCTCATTAGGGCAAATTATAAGCTAACACCTAATTTGCATATTCTAAAATCTTTTAGAATTCTCTCGATTTTACTGGAATATTCTGGCTTCTTCCAAAACGTTCTATTCCTAATTTCTCTATTTTTACGACTACTTCATGAATTATTTTTTTTTTGTAATAACAACACACACCGTGTACATAGTTTTTGAAATTTTTACAATATTAACAGTGTATTTAATTTTAGGTTTGGTTAGAGTCTATTAATTTATATTTTAGTCATTAAATTCAACAATGAGAATTTGAACTTACATTTTATCGTGATGGTGATATTAGCCGTTTCCTTATTAAGAAAAGGTCGACATTCTTTGACCGAGTATATAGTGTTGCTATTAGTTGAAAATTAAATCTCTGTATTGAACGGCCCATTAAGAATAGATATGTTGTGAAGCGAACATATCAAATTAAATCAACTATCTTTCCCAATTCTGCTAAAAAGTATCTGTTCTTTTCATTGAGTTCCTCCTGTACAATACAAATTCATGATTTCCTTTTCCTAGAACATGTGATAATTGTTACGGGTTAAGTGTCACAAAAGAAAAAAAAATTGATTAACCAAAACTTAGATTAATTCACAGACAAATATTTAATTTACAAAAACATTAAATAGAAATATTTACAAATATACAGTTTTTTCATTCAAAAAGAAAACAGGGTTTACTACTGGCAGGCAAAGTGTTATGAAGGGGAAGGAAGGGTCAGTATCTTTACACAGTTAAGATAGCAAAGAAGTTTAAGTGCTATAATTTTTGGAAATCCTCAAATGACTATATAAAGAGTAATTATTAGTTTGGTCAATGAAAGAGTCAAAAATATGTATTTTCCCATACCCATATAGTTTCATGAGGTTCTCTTTCAGGTTTTAGTTGGTCGATGACTTTTCTTAGAGATTCTTTTGGCTGGATATAAATCCTTGAATCAAAGACGGAGTTGATAATGTCAGCAAATCCTGTTAACAACTAACTACTCTCTTCCCAAACTTCTTTTTATAGAGGCTAACACCTAATTTGCATATTCTAGAATCTTTTAGAATTCTCTCGATTTTACTGGAACATTCTGGAATTTTTCTATTCCTAATTTCTCTATTTTTACGACGACTTCATGAATTAAATTTTTTTTTAATAATAACAAGTAGGAGTCAATAGAATTCTTTACTACAACTTTTAGACATTGTTAATATTATTTTAATATATAAATGCATCCTCGTAACATAATGCAACCAAATGTCTGATCAGATTAGTCTTGATAAAATAGTTATGTACAGTTAAATGGGTATATTAATCGATGCCCAGCTGGCATTTTACATCAGCAAAAATCAACCAAAAAAACATTCTTATTTTTGGATTTTTTTTTTTTTCTAATTGAAACTTTTCGTTATAATACAAGGTGCGATGGATAAATTGTCGCCATTTTATATATTTAATTTTGCACATGTGTATTGTTTGCTTTTGCTTTTGTTTTCGACTGCACAGCATAATAGCCTCAGTTGGACACCATCTGTAAGAAAAAAAAAGCACCATGACGCTATTCATTCCTTAAAAGATTTGGAAACGGTATGCTCTACTGCTTGACATTAGCGCCAGCTTCTATAATATGAACATTTAAAAGCGTTTTGGTGTCAATCTAAGAACAGTGCAGAAGATTTAGAAAGAGTTTAATGAGACTAACGGTGATTACGAAGATACGGAAGCTCGGGAAAATCTCTCTGATCGTTCTGATAACAAAAGATCTTACAGATTTTTTGACGAGGGCCTCCGACTCAACACTGAGGCCCACATCAAGTTTCTTTGAAAAGATACTACATCCTTGGATCAAAAGGGTGGCTAATGAAAGGCCTTCTATTTGGCAACAGGATTCTGCACCATGTCACACAAGCAGGAGAAACCAGTCATGTGTGTTAGACAATTTCTTTTACATCTGGCTGCCTAAATCTTCAGACTGCAACCTTCTTTATTATTATGTACGGGATGCAGTTGAGAGAGAGAGAGAGAGACAAACAAAATTCCTTGTAGCACCAAAGATGAACTGTAGGCAAAGATTATGGCACCATTCACCAACTTAAACAAGGAGACCGTCCAGAAAAGATGCAGGAGAATCCGAAGTTTCTGGGGGCTCGTGGTTGAAGCCAATGTCGATTTTATTGTATAAATTTACTTTGTAGCATTTCAAATGCAATTTTGGTTGAATATATCTCTTAAAATGAGATGTTAGTGTTATTTTCATTTTTGTGTAATGTAGACGACAATTTATCCATCGCACCGTGTACATAGTTATTGAAATTTTACAATATTAACAGTGAATTTCTTTTAGGTTTGGTCAGAGTCTATTAATTTATATTTTAGTTATTAAATTCAACAATGAGAATTTGAACTTATATTTAATCCTGATGGTGATATTAGCCGTTTCCTTATTAAGAAAAGGTCGACATTCTTTGACCGAGTATCTAGTGTTGCTATTGGTTGAAATTTATAAAAAAATTCTCTTAAAAGTCGTTTTTCGAGAAAATCGGTTCATCAGCTTCAATAACTGTTATCGATTTTTTTCAGTATTGGTTAGGGGCTTCCTTCCTAACCTTTTATTTGAAGTAGTATCGAACGTCAACATATTAATTATGAAATTGTCTTTTCTATGTGCTGTATGTGCTATCCATTTTAGGTGTTGTTGCTGTTGAAAATCCTCAAACGATGTGGTTTCTGTTATTTGGTACATGTTTTTGTTTGTGATTCTGTTGCTCTTGTCCTCAACGTTCGAAGGAGGATAGTTTAGTCACATGTTTCCCTCGCTCAACGTCATAACGTATTAAAAGATCAAGCTGAAATAATAGAATTCTTTTTTTCTTTCTTTTTGCTTCCATCTCGATTCAAAACTTTATTGACCACTGAGTCGTAATAACACCATTAATAATTTTCTCAAATTCTATAATTTCAGAGATGATGTTGGTTGTTTTGTTTTTATGGCATATCAACATCGGCGAGTCATTTAATGCCAACTAATTTTTATTTATTTATTGCTGGTAATACCTTTTACTTTCAACAGTTTATTGTTGTTTTTATATAAGTTTTGTGTCTAGTAATACTTTTTTCTTTTCGAGTATCAAGATTCATTGGGATTTGTTTTTAAGGGCAGGGTCCTCAACTCCTATCCTTGTTATTTAACCCATAACTGGAGGGAAGAGACGGATTAATACCTTTCCCAAGGGTATCAGTGCTTAAGTGAATGCAGGGTATTCAACTGGAATTCGAACTCGGCTCACCGATTTCTCTTTCCGAGCCGATATCCACTGCACCACAACGCACATCCGTCACTAAACGCTTGCAGCACCTGGTATTCCCAAGCGGTCACTCATCTAAGTACTGACCAGGCTCAACTTCGGTGATCGAGCGAGAACCGGTGTATTCAACGTGATAGACTGTAAGCCCAGAGATGATATATTTTCATTACAGCGTATAATTTTCACCAGGTTTAATTATATTTTTCTAAGTCTATTTCTTCCTCTCTATCGTCTCTTTTTTTTTCTTTCTTTTTTGAAAGCCAAGAAAATATATATGGGTAGCGTAATACTTATCAGCACAGAAACAGAATTCGGCAAACAGAGTTCAAATTCCCGCTTAGGCTATTATTTTCACTTTTGCACGAATGCCTATATTGAAAAACATGAATTCATCACTTCCCCTCACTCCCAAGCTACAGGTTAAATAACAAAACCTAATTTGTGAAACAGACTCCCGAGAGAATGCTTCTCCGTTCAATACATTCTTAAACTCTCAGTCTCGTATCAACAGTTCTTTATCCTATATAACCCCGTGATTTGCATCGACTTCTACCTTTTACGTCTATGCAATAGCCTCATGCACTAACCCTCTATTTTGAGTGGATCTTGTGCCTTTTATTAGGTGAATCTTAAAAATAAGAAAATACGATTCTAGTTTGGAGTGGCAACCCATCTAAAATAATCATCACTTCGAATTTAATACCGTAAAGAAGGCAACACACCGATTTCTTTTTAAGTCATTGTAATTCGAAAATAATAAAAAAACAGGAATCTATGGAGAGCCATGATCATCTATGTTCTAAAGATTTGTAGCATTTTATATTAAACAAAATATATGCTAAAAAATAATGTAAATACGGAAAAGATGAAGATAAAACAAAAAAGTATGTGAAATAAATTGATGACATTATTTCTTTCAAACATTCTCTCATTCCTATTCTGATAATCATCTCAATCTCATATTATTCTTTCATTCCTATACTGTCTCATATTCGCTCATTCTCAAATTCTCTCATAATTCTTTACATTCCCATATTCCCATTCTTCCTAAATCATTTCATATTCTTACTAAATTCTTATTATTACATTCTCACTCTTTCTTTCACTTTTCATTTAAATGTTCTTTTTCTTCTTCTCAACATTTGTTCGTCTTTGTTTTATTCTCAAGTGCACTCTCTTTCACTCACTCTTTGTTCCTTATACTCTTTCCATATTTTTCTCTTTTTCACTCTCATTTGTTTTCTCTACAATTTTTAAGATGTTACTCGCTTTCTACAATTTCTCATTGTATATCTTTCTCCCTCTCTCTCTTTTCCCTCTCACTTTCTATTCACACACACACACCACACACACACACGTACACACACACACACGCATATATATATATATATATATATATATATAAATATATATATATATATATATAATCCACTGGGTATAGTGAAACTTTCCGACATATTTTAACCCTTTCGCATTTAGTTTTCTTCTGGCCCACACATGTTCACTGTCTGCTTCGGGTCACAAGACGGACGTGTGTAAACGTCGAGATTAAAATCAGTTCTTGTCCGAACTAAAGCGTCCGTAACAAGTTGAGGAAATGTTTTCACCGAGGCATACCAGAAGAGAAAGACCGTGTCTTTCTATGACACCACTGATGGAGCCCTTACCCCCAAAGGAACGGAAAAACAGCACAAACACAGCAATTTAGTTCGTACAAAACCATACAGGGGTCATTAGGTCGGTACGTCATAACTGACAGATGACTCTGTTTAGATACCTGGATGTGTTAACAGATCTTATGAATACAGAAACGGATGGTTTAGTAATTTCGACTGTTCGGAATCACTAGATGCCGGATTAAAGAGGCTAAATCGCTTTCGAAAACTGCCTCGAAAATCAGCATTCGAAGCCTGATTTTTACCTGGACTAAAAGAGGCTAAATCGCTTCCGAATACACTAATATTTCAGCCACAAATCACTATCAATACATGGTGTTTTCTAACGGTTCAGGTAAATGTGAGCAACGCAATTATATATATATATATATATATATATGGAGGGGTTTACACACAACTTATACATATATGTGTGTGTGCTCGCGCGTGTGTTTGCGCGTGTGTGTGTGCAATAGCTAAATTGTCGGCATTTTTCGCGCATGCGCGTTGCTTGCTACGGATTTTGTCGTCTATAGTAAGATCAGTTATGCACCGTCTGTGAGAAAAAGAGCACCATGACGCATTTCATTCCGCCTGAAATTTGGAAGCGGCATCCTGTGCTACTTAGCATTCGCAACGGAGACTCCAATACGAACATTTCAGAGTGTTTGGGTGTGAATCTGAGGGCAGCGCAGAGGACTCGGAAAGAGTTGAATCATTCTAATGGTGATTACAAGGTGTTTGGAGTAATCACTAATTATGGTAATAGTATGTCTCCATACATCTGCCCACGATACTTCAGACTCAACACGGAGGGCTACATCAAGTGTATTGAGGAGGTGGCGTTGGCCTGGGTCAAGAGAGTGGCTGCTGGAAGACACTATGTCTGGCAACAGGACTCTACATCATCTACATCACACACGCACTCATGGCTGTCAAACAATTTCTACACCCTTATATTTAGGCATCTAACACCCCTGACTGCAACCCACTTGATTATAATATGTGAAGAGCAGTTGAGCGAGACCAACAAAACTCCTAGTAACACCAAAGACTATCTGAAGCCAAAGGTTATGACAGCATTCGCCATAACAAGGAAAACCTCTGGAAGAGTTGCAGGCGATTCCAAAGTCGTCTGGAGGCCGTAGTTGAAGTCAATGTCTATTTTATTGACTAAATTTACTTTTTATTATTTCAAGATATTTTGTGTAATTTTGGAAAATATATCTGTTAAAATGTGATGTCACGGTTATTTTAATTTTTTCGTAATTTAGACAACAACTGATCTATCGCACCCTGCATATATATATATATATATATATATATATATATATATATATATAGTCATCCGCAGACAGATCTGTTTCGCTTCACAGCTGATCAGTACGGTTAGACATCTGATTGCTTTTTACCCAGGATTGAAACCCGACAGAATTGATCTCAGTCGGCGATTCTACCTCTGAGCTAGGGGCGCTCGGTAGAAGGAGGCAGACTTTTAGCGTGTGATATACCATGTATTCATACGCCAGTAGTAAGAGTGTTCTAAATCATTACTGAATGAACGATGCGTAGATGCTAGAATAGTTACTGTTTTTTTTTCAAAATTTACTATTATATATATATATATTGAACTGCACATATCTGCCTACATGCTGATATGATTTATTCCACACTATGAAACCTGCTCGCCTCTCAAAAAACTATCGCTTTTACTATGGTAAATGTTCAGACAAATTATATTCTGTCGTTCCATCAGCTCAGATTTTCAGAGTTGGGACCCACCGTCCCATGTGACAAATCATTCTCATTCCTTTCGCGGTACTTTGATAAGTAGTAAAGTTCACTGAGACAGTTTCTTCCCCAGAACTGTTACTCTGAGTAGCGAACTCTTGAGAGGATGCTTCCCTGCCAAGTACAATCTTGTTCTTTTCTAATCAATGGATAAACGAAAGCAATCCTACATGTCCTTTGTAATGCGGACTTCTTGCTTCCTTGTAACAAGCTCACTTCATAATCCCTTAACATGAATGGCCATTATGATTTATATTTGGTGAAAAAACAGTATAATATATATATATATATATATATATATATATATATATATATATTTGTGTGTGTGTGTGTGTGTGTGTGTGTGTGTTGATTGATTGATTGATTGACTGTTTATATATATAGATCCGATCCGTTTAGGTGAAACCTAGGTAGGTTCGTCTGGCTCATTAGGTGTTATCTATTTATTTCGCTCTACCTCTGTATTGAGCGCTTTTTGTTAGATGATTACTCGTATCGGGGTTTTTTCTTTGGGCTTCGTGCTGATCTCGGTCCGAACACATTTAACTGACGTTCATGTACTAAGCACTTTCTTTTTTTAAAGCCATCTTTTTCTTTCCGTCGAAAGTTTTCGAGGAAGGTTTTCGACACGATTATAATTATAATCTCGTTTATATATATATATATATATATATATATACTAATCCTATGTAGAGAGTGAATATTTCTAGACACTATCTTCTTCGCAAAATCAAACTAAACGCCCAAATGTGAGATTTGGTATCTGAAATGCTTCTTAGTTGGATCGAGAATTTTTTATCGCCCCCTTTTTATCCAATAATATAAGGGAATGCATGCCTTAGCTTGTGTATTTGTGAACGTAATATATCATGACAGGAAATGCAGGATTAAATTATTTTTCAGATAAAGACGCCAGTTAGCCATGTACAGTAAATGCAGACCAATTAATAAACGCGTGTAAATACAAAGAGCAGAAAGCTAAATGAATTTCCGGTCCTTCAAAAACATTACAGTTTTATGTGCCCTGAAGCGTTTTTCCGTCTTTTCTAATCCACCCTCGGCTTCTGTTTAACTGTGGATAAGACTTCGCTTTTCTTTTACAATACATAAGCCTGATACATTTATACTGGGTTAGAACAAAAGTTAGTAGTGGTTTTTCAATAAGTGTCGTTTTAATTCGTGATTTTATTTTACACATGACTGAATTTTACGACATATTTTGAAAGGCAACATTTAAGCTGTTTTTCTATTCGTCTAAAGATTTGTGTGTGGTTTGTTAATTTAAATATTTTTTCAATAAAAGTGAAAATGGAGGAAAACGAAATTAATTACCAATGTTTTTTATATCCAAAAATAAAATAAAAATGCCGTACAAACAGAAAAATACACATGTGTCATTTATGGAGATGGTGCCATAGCCGAGAATAGCTACCCTAAGTATTTCGCTTGTTTTAGAAAAGAAAATTTTGATTTGGAAGACCGAGAAAGTTCCGGTAAGCCTGCCATTGTTGATGATAGAAGATCGAAAGACTGATTACCAATATTCCATTTTAAATAACACGGGATATCGCAGAAATGCTCCACAGCGTTGTAAGGCACTTGAAAGTACCTGTGATACGTGACGCAATCTGATGATTAGATGTTTCACGATTTAATGGGGGAAAATTAACGGACCATATTTACATTTGCGATTTTCTGTTCAAATGCAAGAAGGATTATCTGTTTTTCAAAGGAAAAATCACGAGCAATGAAAAATGGATTACTTATAACAATTCAATGCAAATAAAAGTATCCCGGGAAAACGTACGGCACCAGTCTGCATCTGAAGATGTTGATACTAGTGGGATTGAAAAACTTGTCAACCACTACTATGTTATATTTTTTTATTTACCTTTTTTTTTTAATTATTAAGGCCTTTTTTTCAAAAATTACAAAATTATCAAAATATGTAAACCAGCCAAAATGCAATATTTATTATTTATCATTTTTTAAATAGTTAGGACAATTACATTCAATCTAACAAATAGTGTTTAACACGAGAACATTAACCATGGTTATATAGTACCCAGCGCAAATGACGTAATTTTAATGACGATTAAATTTTCAGTACCTGATTTTCTTACCTAGATAATATGTTTTTCAGTTTCTATTAATGTTAACTCAAAGAAATCATTTTGAAGTGCCTGCATGTAAAATATTTCAAATAAAGATTTATGTTTAATATCTTTTTGATATTTTCAAAATCAGGTATGATATACCCATAGTTAGTAGTGGTGTAACTTTAATTGATGGTTAGTGTTCCAGGGTTAATATATTTGTTGCCAGTCCTTAAGAATAAAGAAAATATATAAATCCACTTTCATATATTTGCGTTTTATAAAAATTCTAACAATCGCTTTATAAAATAATAAACAATAAACATTGCAGAAAGGCTCCTCTGGGATGATTAATATAAAAGAGTTTTATTTTGGATGCATTAAGCAACCATTTATCTCTGTCAGTCTAGGATCAAAACTAAATCAACTCATTTCAGCACATGAATCATCGTTATAGGTCTCTGGTGGCATTTCTCTGTTCTTATGTCTTTTATTCTCAGGGTCCGCTCAGAACGTAAGCGAACATGAAATTCAGTCTTTATTAAGCGTGCTAATCCTCTGACTAAAACATTAAGTTGGACATTATAAATAAGTTTAAACTGCCTACCGTAGCACAAAACATTAGAAAACTAATTTCCAAACTAATTCGTTTGACCCACCTTTCTTCGAATCTTTCTACTCTATACTAGAAAACGCCAAGACTCAGTGTAAATAGGAAGAAATTATAATTACCATGGAAGAATTAAATGTAAAACTAGGCAAAGAAAGAGAAGAGAAAATAGATGACAAATTTAGACTAGGAACCCGCGACGAACGCGGAGAAGGGTCTAATGTTGAACGTCAAATGACCTAGTAATAGCCACCACCTGTTTCCTAGTACATCCAAGACGACTATAAACATGGAAAAGTCCAAGAGGAGAAACTAAAAACCAAATTGACTGCATAACTCATAACAAGACATTCAGGAATGCAGTCGTTCACAGCAAAACCTCTTCAAATGCCGACTGTGAAAGCGACCACCTTCCTGTTTTATGTAAATTAAAAATGAAACAACGGAAACTAAAGAAAATTAACAGAACAGGAAAAATGACATGTTTATCAACAGGCTACATAGAATTCAAGACCGGAACACTCATTTTAGAGAAAAAAAAAGTTGCTTCAGCGATGAAACGAATATACTGGAGATCTCTTCCACGACGAAAGAGAACAACCGGCAATACACAGAAATATCGACGGGCAGGAAAACAAAGTGGAAGCTGCAATGGCCAAATCGAAAAGAAACAAAGCGACGAGACCAGGCAGAATTGTAATAGAGATTAGACAATTTCAGCATAGACAAGATTACAGAAATAACAAAGTAAATTTACAACAATAGTGATATACCGGAAGACCTTAGCAGATCTAGTGTCATAACACTGTCTAAGAGACCAGACGAAAACGAATGTGAACTCCACCGAACAATCAGATTGATGGAACACGTGACAAAGAAATTAATTTATACCTTTCCTAATAGGCTCCTGGATGTGCGTTGTGGTGCAGTCGATATCGGCTCGGAACGAGAAATCGGGAAGCCGAGTTCGAAATCCAGTTGAATTCCTTGCATTTACTTACACGCAAATATTCTTGGGAAAGGTACTAATCCATCTCTTCCCTCCAGTTATGGGTTAAATAACAGGACATGTTGGGTTCTATAGCTTTGGATGGCAACCAGTTTACCTCAGCAAGTAATGACAACATACTGCGGTATAATCTTCTGTTCAGTCAGTCATGTCTCGAAAGAGACATGGTCACATAAGCTTGTATCACATATGGCACTTGACTGACTGACTGACTGACTGACTAATAGGTCTACTTCACTTCTGCAAGCTTTCCTGCGTATATGGCAGAGAAGAGACCTGTGCATAGAATTTGATTTTAGCCTGTCATTATGCAAATGTGACACACACGCACGCACACAGACAGACAGACACACACACACACACACACACACACACACACACAAATATATATATATATATATATATATATATATATATAGACAAAAACGGAAAATGTATCTTACCCGACGTGTTTTCTCCTTTGAGAAACTTTATCAACGCAAATGGTATGCCTTGATAAAGTCTTTCAGATTAAGACGAAACGCGTCGACTATGATAAGTTTTCCTTTTGTCTTTATTCATATTGTCTTTTTTTACACGCACGCACACACGCGCGCGCGCACACACACACACACACACACACATATATATATTTATATATGTATAAGACATGGTATATTTATGGGCAAAAATGGGATAGAGCGTATGTGAACATAAAAGTCTCTAATAAGATAAAAACCTAGTGGCGATAGACCGTTTTATTCCAATCTTCAGGCCTGAAGATGGCCCTGAAACATGAAACAGTTTTGTTGATGTCAGTACCCACATTTATACGCATACAAGCACATGAATATATCTATCTATATATATATATATATATATATATATATATATGTGTGTGTGTGTGTGTGTGTGTGTCATCTGATACTTTGTGGTTATTTTAGTAATATTTTCGAACAAAAAATTAACGAATGTCAGTAAATTAAACAAATTTTTTAAAAAAAACAAATTCTTTAGTTCACAATGTTATCCTAATTGTACCGATTGAGGCATAAACTGTCATAGGCATTACTAACAAATAGATAAATTACCATCAAACTTGAGCGCAGTGAGTCTGTCAGGAGAGGTCTGTCTACAAAGGGAAATAATCCTGGGCACATTTGATACCTATCCCCTTTGCTAGACCGTAAAGCAAAATGTGTCTCGTATCATTGATGCATACTCTAATAAATACTTACAACTTGTCACATGTGTGTGATATTAAGTATTAGAGAAAACATTATGTTACGCAATAAAATGCTACATTAATTTCGAGTGGATAGATTTTTTTCTTTACGGCGTATCGGGTGGAGTTTGCGAGCGGATTTCCACAAACAAAAAGGTCATTTATTGAAGTAATTTTTATTCCTCTTGGAAGAGCCTCGCTACTCAGCTTTTTAAGAAATTACTTAACGGATTAAAAAATTAAAATAAAAAAAGAACTAAATTTGAAAATATAGTTAGGAATTATTGGATTACTGGCGTCTGTCAGCCTAGAGCAATTTTCTGCCAAAGTTGTTTACCCAAACACGAAAATCTTTTCTTTGTTCTCTTCAGCCTTAAAAACAAACACTAATATGTATAATAATAATAATAATAATAATAATAATAATAATAATAATAATAATAATAGCTACAATATCATTGAAGTTCTATTACACACATTATTATTAATATTAATTTACTATTTCCCCTCACCAATGTACACACATCCATCCGTATCCAAAAGTAATTGAATTCAGGGCCCCTACGGATATCAAACTCTGCCGAATTTTCAAAGAATTCCGATTATCTAGCGAGATAAAGAAAGCGCTCTCTTTAGTCAAAATTCAGGGACCTATCCAGCGCGCAGGTATATGGTATATGGAAGCCATGCGTTGCCTAGACTAAATACTTCCTCCAACTCTCTCGGCCCTACCGACAAGATCCAAAGCAATACAAGGAATTACATTTGGGGTCGGATTGGATGCAGGAGTTACGGGAATGTTGTCAGTGTTGACAGTTACGGGAATGTTGTCAGTGTTGATACAGAACTTTGTTTCTGATTCTGTAGCGCCAGACCACGATATTCGAAAATGGATGATCTTCGCTAAGATCCACAGGCTTTACTCGCTCGAAGCCATTTTAACCATTTTTTTATCATTTCACCCCAAGGAAGGCGGTACCGCCACCGATGTGCAGGGGGCTACATAAGAGATTTAAAATTTTAGACAGAAAAAGTGTGAAGATAAAGACGAATCAGCTACAGGGGGTGAAAGATAAAGGGAAAGAGAAGACTGTGAACTCAGTAATGAAGACAGTTACAAAGATAGAGAGAAAGAAAAAGAACCAAGATACACGGAGTGATGTGGAAAGGGCTGGAGTTAAATGGATAAGAGATAGGAATTGACTTTGCATTTAAATTCATGAAGGTTGTAGCCGTCAGGAAATCAAGTATATGAAAGGGAGTTCTACAGTCGAGAAATGCGAGAAAAGAAGCTGATGGAGTAGAATTGTCGCCTGCATTTGGTTGAGCTAACTGTAAAAGCGTGGAACCTTGTTGCCAGCCTGGTTGCCAAACTAAATTCTTGTGGTGGGGGCACCAGTGACCTAAGTTCGTCAGAGCAGAAATAAAATCAGTTACTTAAGTCCAGTAACTGCTTTTTCTTATCAGACATTACTATCACCGATACTGGAACACACTATCTACACCCTAATTGTGCTTACATCTAATGTTTAGTCTCCCTAAACTTTCAGTATGCGTCAATGTATGTTAATGAGCATAATTTTGTCATCATTGAGAATTCAATTGCACACCTCTCGTACTCACTTTTATGATGTGAGATTTCTTTCAAGCGTGCCAGTCATTATGAGTACAATCGTCGCCTTTAAGTTTTACAATTTTTCTGTTCTCTGGTAAAGTAAGGGTTTTTTTAACATCCCACTTTTTTCAGTTTTACTGCTAGAATAACAACATTCGCTATTTGTTAACTGTTTCGGTTTAATGATTATTGAATCTAGTTTTCTAAATTGGATTATAGGGTTCCTTTGATTGGTCAAAGATCCTTTGACATTTTACGCTTTCTGTTATCATTATTGGATGTGCATTGTAATGCAGTGGATATCGGTTCAGAACGAGGAATTGGGGAAACGAGTTCGAATTTCAGTTGAATTCCTTGCATTCATTTACGCGCAAATATCCTCGAGAAAGGTATTAATCCGTCTATTCTCTCAAGTTATGGGTTAAATAACAGGACAGATTGGGTTCTATAGCCTTGGTCGGTAACCAGTCTGCCGCAGAAAGTAATGGCAATCTACTTCAGGATAATCTTCTGTCCAGTCAGTCATGTCACGTATGGCACTTTACCGACTGACTGTTATCATTAATATAATTATATATATATATATATATATATATATATATATATATATATTAAGGTTACAATCCGTTAAAAGTTATGCAAAAGCGTCTGATAAAGTACGTCACAAAGAACGGTTGAAACTGCTAGGTAACCATGACATATTTGAGAAGGATATTAGAATAATCCAGAGACTTTACTGGCAGCCAACCATCAGCATCCGGATAGAAAATGAATTTAACAAATATATACAAATAGAAAGGGATGTAGGACAATTATACCGGGCTTCATTATTGTACTCCTACAGAAGTTAGTGAAAGTAGGCGAGAAGAAAGGACTAAGTATCAATTTATAAGAAATCCGAAAGCCTGTTGGCATAACCAGAGTTGCCTTCAAAAATTTAGGCATATTATGAAGAAACAAGAAAATTGAGTAAGTTATGGACAATATCCTCACGGATAAAAAGACTTTAAGCAACAGAAATGTAATTTGACAGAAAAATACCGAGACTACCATGAAGGAAACATGTGAGTAACGATAAAATCTTAAAGAAAATGGAAACAAAAAAGAGAACTCATACTTAATAGCAGAGGGAGGCAGTTAAAAATTGTAGGGTACATAACGAGGAACTAGGGCTAGGAAAGTTTAATACTCACAGGGTTTGAAGATTAAAGTCAAGAGAAAAAGAAGCAAACAACGCATAACCTAACGAAGAAGAACAAGAAGAAGATTAAGACAAAAGTGAAAGAAGAAGATTCAGTCAAAAGAAGAAAATTCAGGTCAAGGGAGGAGGAAGAAGATTCAGACATTTGTAGAACAACTAGAAGAAGAAATGATAATAATAATAATAAGAAGAAGAAGAAGGACGTAAAACTTCAACAGGAGGAGGAGGAAGAAGAAGAAGAATTCAAAGGAGGTGAAAGAAGAAGATTCAGACAAAGGAGGAGGAGGAAGAACATAAATGAGGAGGAAGAAGAAGAAAAAGAAGAAGAAGACAATGGAAAAGGAAAGAGAAGAAAATGATTCAGACAAAGAGGAAAAAGAAGAGGTGTAAAGAAGAAGATTCAGAAAAAGGTGGCGGAAAAAAGAAAGAATAGTTACGCAAAAGAGGAGTAGGAGGAGGAAGAGGAAGAAGAAGAAAATATTAGGTTGTCCCAAAAGTTCGGAAACACTTGCAAAAAATTGAAATTTTACTCGCGAAAACAACAAAAATTACTGCTCAAAATAAAGACCATCATTTTCCAAGACTTTCTGCCATCGATCTGCAAGCTTTCGAATCTGGTCAAAGTACCATTCAGCCGACTTCGAATCAAAGAATTCTTGACACGCTTCCTCGACTTCATCAAACGAGTCGAATCGGCGGCCCTTCAGAAAGTGTTGGGTTGAGCGGAAAAGGCCGTAATCTGATGGAGCATAGTCAGGACTGTAGGCTGGATGTGGCAGAACCTCAACGCCGTCCAGCTCTTCAAACTTGTCTTTGGTCTTTTTGACGGTGTGTGGCTTGGTATTGTCCTACTGCATCAAAGCGCGCTTTCGGTTGATCATAACCGGGTACTTTTGCTTCAACTTTTCGTAGACCCGCTCAAGTTGCTGACAGTAAAGTTCGCACTGATGGCACGACCATTCGGAGCCAACTCAAAATGCACGATTCCTTCAAAGTTCCACCAAACGCACAACATGACTTTCTTGCCGAATCGATCTTGTTTTGGAACCGACGGTGTCTCTTGCCCTTTCTGAACCCATCGCCTGTCTCGATTGTGCTGGACCAGATAGACCCATTTCTCGTCGGATGTCACAATGCGCCTCCAAAGACGCTCGTCCAATGGATTGCTGAGCAATTGACGGCAAATTTCAACTCATCTGTTGGCTTGTGCTTCGGTGAGTTCGTGCGGATCTTGGCGCGGATCTTGGCGCGGATCTTGGCGCGGCTTTTTGTGAACAAAATCAAGTTGCTTCAAATGTCGGTGAATTGTCGATTTGCCAACTCCGAGCTCATCAGCCAATTCTCGAGTGCTCGATGAAGGCGCAATGTTCAACCCGGTTTGCAAGTTTCCATCATCCAACTTTAACGGCCGTCCCGAACGAGGCTTATCTTGCAGACTCATGTCGCCAGAATCGAAACGCTTGGACCACTTTGAGATCGCCGGATATGCAATTGTTCCTTCACCTTAGGCAGCACAAATCTCTTCTGCAGCTTGTCTGGTTGAAAGATCTCGCTTCTAGCAGTAACGAATCAAAATTCGCAGCTCAATCTTATCAATTGCCATCTGGAATACAAAGAGGAAGATCATTATAACAATATAAACGCAAATGTGCATTTTTCGCAAGTGTTTACGAACATTTGGGACAACCTAACAATAATAGCAACGTTGAAATGCAACTGCTTCGGTTGAAAAATTGATAAAATCTTAAAGCCTACCTTTCTCGATGTACCGTGTCTCTTAATGACGTAGACACTCATGGTTCTCCACATTTCCCTATCCCTAGTATTTCATAATACCCTTTTCTGTTACCCCTCCCAAACTCTACTGTGCCATCCATTTGCTCAAGTCAATCAAATATTTCATGCACTGCTTTCCTCTGTTATTCTTTTCCTACATCTGTTTTGTGATTATCAGATTCTCCAAGTCTGCCTTCCTCGTTGCATCTCTCAGAAACTTCAGCTGTCTTTTCCTGATGATAAATTTCATTTTCGTTTCCATCTTCTCAAAAACCTTGTCATTGCACATATATTCGGTCCATGGTATCCTCAAGCACCCTTTTATAGAACCACATTTCGGTTGCTTCAAGTCTTTTCTTCATCTTTAATGAAATTCGATGCCATATTGAACGACAAACATCATATAACAAGCAGTAGCCTCTTTTTTTATTTCCAGCGAAATTTTCCTATTTCTTGGTACTCTACTCAGAATAAGATCAGAAGGTGGACGTGGGTGAGCTATTTTAACATGTCACATTAAATCGACTCTTAGTTTTGTCATCATTGACAATCGAGGATAATGATATGGTAACAATAAATACACTACCGGCCATAATTATTAGGCAACTCCAGTTTTAAAAAAAATATGTATTTCATAGTATTTTTAGTATTTATTGCCAAGTGGATAATTCTAAATGAAAATAGAATGGTTCTTTTGTTATTATTACCTTGCAAAATTTTACAAAACAGCTAAGAAGCCTGTGCATCGGCCAGCCAATAAGAAGAGACTAGCATTTCTTTTCATATATATATAATCGTGTTACCCCAAGCAAGGCATTTTACTGCCACTGTTGAGCAGGGGTTACATTGGAGGTAAGTTATGAGAAAAAGTGACAGGTTATAGAGGGTATCAGGAAGAGGGTAGAAGGATGAGAAGACTTCTGAGAGTGGAGTGGACGAAGAAAGAAGTATCAGAGAGAGAGAGGGGAAGCAAGTTATTGAGACAGTAGATGACTACTGACTTTACATTTGAATTCTTGAAGATTGTAGCTGTCGGGAAAGCAAGTAAACGGAAGGGAATGTCCCAGGTGGGAAGTGCGAGAGAAGAAGTTGATGGAGTAGAATTTGCGTTTACAATTTATTGGTTTCACAGTAAAAGGGTGGGACCTAGTTGCTAATCTTGTGGCTCGAGAAAATTTATGTATGGGTGTACAAGAGCTAAGTTCATCTCAACAGAAGCCATGAGAGTATTTGTAGAAAAGACACAGGGAAGCCACATTGCGCCGGTGAGAAAGTGACTGTATGGGGAAGAGAACGCAAAAACTGGACACCAGAACAGTTCATTTGATGCGCATTTTATTGCTCAGTATTAACAAAAGAACTATTCTATTTTCGTTTAGAATTATCCAATTGGCAATAATTACTAAAAATAGTATGAAATACATCATTTCTTTTAAAAAACTGGGGTGGCCTAATAAATATGGCCGGTAGCGTATGCCATGCTTGTAGCTGAATATGTCGTTCTCTTTGTAGGAGTTTTTCTGGAAGTTTCTTAAAGCGCCTGTTGATGAAATAAAACCTGTTGAATATCTACATAGGATGCTCATAATTCTAAAAAGACGGCAAAATTAGCAATATTTAATATGGATAAAACAAATAAATAAATTATCCGTAAATGGTGGACCATTATATATTAATAAAATAATGGCTATAAAATTGTAATACATAAATGCTCTTTATAACAATTTTTTTCAATGATATTTTAAGGTAAACGATAGACAATGTCAACAATTCAATGTTAATTCGCTTCTTTGGTTTAACAGGGCTTTTTTTGTTAGCAAACTTGATTATTTGAAATTTTTTCTGTAAATGCAGGAAACATGGATCATGTAAAGATTTACAAGTTCAAGTTTCACCCTCTCTGACTTTATTTTCCTATTTAACGTAGATCTGATTTTTAATTGGTTAATCGAGACCTACCCACAAGTACATTTTACATGCTGACCGTATTTCCCCAATTTAATTGTTGAAACGAAGCTAACAAATTGTTTTTTTTAATTTCCATAAGAATCATTTTTATCATAAGTAAACAACCATCGCTGACAAAGTGCAGTTCATAGTACTGAAACATAAAAGCGTTTGTGTTGCGATGTTTTGTTATAATCACTTATAATAGAAATATTACAGTGTATATATATATATATATATATATATATATATATATATATATATATATCGATGCGCCTAGTATTTTCCTTGAGCACCTTGGTCAAATGCAAATCGGCAATATTATCGGTCCTGATCTGGCTTTGCTATTGCCGTAAGGTTGCCTTCCTCTGCCCTTTTTATGAATACTTTCATGGCAATTTTTCTGATGAGCTCTTTGCTTTGATACCTAGACCTTTCGAATTTAACCGTAGTACTAGACTGGCGTCGTGATCTGATCAATTTACAGTTGACCTGGTTAGTTGATTTATTTTAATTTTTATGCTAGCCGTTTTCTTTTTTGTTTTTTTGTCGCACTCGTTTATAGAATTCGGGTCCATGGTTTCCAACCAACGTTAATCTTCAAAAATAACGTTTGATTACTCTTTTTGTTCCTGCTCCTTAGTAATGTTTCTATTTCTAATTCTTCCATACCCAATAACCCCTGTTATCCTTGTGGTTTTATTGCCTTGCAAGAAGTAAAGTCGATTAATATATATATAAGTTTCTCTCTCTCTCTCTCTCTCTCTCTCTCTCTCTCTCTCTCTACATATATATATATATATATATATATATATATGTATGTGCATATGTGTGCGTGCACGTGTGTGCACGTGCGTGTGTGTGTATGTGAGTGTGCGTCCTTTCTGAATCAATTTTTAATTATATGTAATTCGCGTATTTAAAGATTCTGTGTCGATAATAAATCCTGGTAGAATTAGTTATGTAGGTTGAATAAATACAGCAGGAAAATGCATTCTTGTCATTTGTGTGTGTGTGTGTGTGTGTGTGTGTGTGTGTGTGTGTGTGTGTGTGTGCAGTCACTGAACTCGTTTTTTGCCTACATACAGTCTGTTTGTTCCGAGTAAAATACAATTTTTTTCTAGTTAACTAACGACTAAGAAAACAACTCTTCAATTGCCATAGGGAAGTAAATTCCAAACCCTTTCAATATGAGCCCTACGGTTCTTTTGGTACATGCCAATCATTGCGAGCCTATCGCTATTTCCATGGCAAATGTTCAGACGAGCTACCTTCCTTAGTTTCACCAGTTCAGATCTTTACAGTTAGGAACTGCCATGATACAAACACGTATCATCCTCATTCCCTTCAGATTCCCTTCATAAGAAAGAAGTTTCACTTCGCTTCTCCCCGAGAACCGCTTCTTTGTAGAACAGACTCCCGAGAGAATGCTTTCTCGATCACTACTATTTTAACTTCTTCAGCTCACCTTTCTTATCTTTCCTCATACTTACTTCCACCTTCTCTTGCGCCCATACAAAAGACACATTGAGTAACTCTTCTTACCGAAGATAATCTTTCTTCGAACGTTGTAGACTAGCATTATAGAACCACACACAAATAACTGTACCACATATCAGAGACCACATCACTGGATGACTTTCAACAGCAGCAACAGCTAGGTTAGGTTAGGTAGGTTAGGACTTCTAGGCCTCGCGGCCTCTCGTGTGTCCCTTCTTAAATCCCCTCTCCCCTCTCTTAGCGTTGTGGCATGGCCGAGATGGAGAGAAAATAAATTATTTCCATCTCTAATCAAACTCATATTTTAATTTTAATAGTGTCTTATCCTTTTCAATAAAGGCTTTTAAATTCGTAAGAGTTTTTGCCAATTTTATGTGTGATGGTAGTGCATTCCAATACTTTGTGACTCTGTTACAAAAAAAGTTTTGTCTAATATTAGTTCTTTTACTGTGCTGGGTTATTATTTTTAATTCGTTGTTACGTGTTCAAGAATAGTCAGACATAGTGAATAAATTCTTATTAGTGTGGTCAGTAGAATGGAATATCTTGAAAACATTTATCAAGTCCCCCCCTCAGTCTTCTATATTTCAGTGATGGTAATTTCAATTTTCCTAACCTATATTTAATAAATTTTAACGACGTCAACAATTTTGTTGCTCTTCTTTGAACTCTTTCAATTGCTACTGACTGAATTGGAGATCACGTGTAACTCAATGAGAAAATAAGTAAATATTCAAGATATTCCATACTAGAAAGGAAAGAAATCAACCAATATCTACAGAAGAAAGAGCGATAATAGTTACTATACTTAAGAAGTCTATTTTCCTTTAAGTAATTTTTCTTTAAATTTTCAACGTATAGAATTACTGGTTGCTTGGCCAATGAAAGCTGGATGTCTTTTCATGAAAAAATGGCTAATATTACACACGGATTTACTGAATGAAATGTACAAATGAGACGTTTAGTAATATTTGTCCGTGCGTTTTGGTGCAGTGGATATCGAACGGGAAATCGGATAGCTGGGTTAAATTCGTTGCATTCAATTACGCGCAATTACCCATGGAAAAGGTATTAATCCGTCTCTTCTCCCTCCTGCTATGGATTAAATAGCAGGATAGATTGGGTTCTGTTGCCTTGGTTGGCAACCAATCTACCGCAGAAATGAATTGCAACCTTCTTCGTGAAAATCTTTAGCCTAATCAGCCATGTCTCTTTCGAGACATGATCGCCCAAGCGTGTATCACGTGTGGAAATTAACTGACTGATACTTGAACATTCATAGAGTTCCTTAAGCGTTTATAAAATCTAGACGTCTCTATGAATGATATGTGATTGTTACTACTATTTCCACTGGTGTTCTGCGTAAACTTACGCGTTCTTTCTTCTTCTTCTTCTTCTTCTTCTTCTTCTTCTTCTTCTTCTATGTGCCCTGTCCCTTCAGGATGTAGGCGATCATGGTTCTCCACGCATCCCTATCCCTTGTGACTCTTAGTATGGTTGCTCCTGTTACTCCTGGCAATCCCCGAACCGTCATCCACCAGATCAGGCCCTGCAAATATGTTATCCGCTGCCTTCCTCTGTCTCTCTTTCCTTCTATCTGGCCACCAGTCAGTAACAGGTTCTCCAAGCTCTCCTTCCTCATTGCGTGTCCCAGGAACTTCAGTTGTCTCTTCCTGATGCTCAGTATTAATTTCCTTTTTGTTGCCATTCTTTACAACACCTAATCGTTGCTTGCATGCTCAGTCCACGATATCCGCAGCATCCTTTAGGATGCCTTATTCAACAAAGGCTGCGAAAGTCTTGCAAGCTGCTTTCTATAGCGGTTTGTTTGGATATTTCGAATGAACGAGGGAGGACGTGTATTTTGCTCACATTGTTCTAATTTTGCTTTGTCATGTCTTGCTTTGTACTTCAACTTCCTTCATAAATAAGTCAAGAACGTACACTGATAAGGGCGTGTTCCTCTTCAATGAAAATGACGATGATGGCGTCTAGTCCGACATATACGTGTGTGTGCGTGCGCGCGCGTGCGTGTGTGTACGTGCGTGTGTGTGTTTACAATATATACTGGAATATACGTGCGAATGACTACGCGTGAATGTCTACTAAAGGACAATAAATTGCTGACAATGTAAACAAATGGTGCTTCAATAGTGGGGAGGTATATTTCCAAACATCCGGAGGTAAGTAAAGGTCAGATACACTTTAACTAGCTTGGTATCATTCACTGAATTACCAAACACCAGAGACCACGCCAGACATATATACACATACACACACACACGCAGCCGGTGCGATGTGTAAATTGTCGGCATTTTATTTTATTTTTATTTCGGACAAGCTCGTAATTTGTTTTTGATTGTTTTGACTTCATGGTATAGTAGGGTCAGTTGGACACCGTCTGCACCATGAGGCAACAGACTCCGCCAGAATTTTGTAATCAGCATCTTGTAATGCTTGACATTCGTGCCGGAAGCTCCAATGCAAACATTTCAATGTTTTAGCATCTATCTGAAGGAAAATGGGAAAAGAGTTGGATGAGTCTAATAGTGATTACGATGCTACAACAGTTCAGAAAGGTCGCTCTGATCGTTCTGACAAGAAAAGAACCTCCGAATGTGTTGGTGATGGCCTCAGACTCAACATGGATGCCTACATAAAATACCTTCGAGAAGTAGTGCTAAGAGGGTGGCTACAGGAACACCCTTTATCTGGCAATAGGCCTCTGCACCATGCCACACAAACACTAACACCCAAGACTGCAACCCCTTGATTATTATGTATAGGCGAAGTCGAGCAAAATACCAACAAAAACATCTTGAGTGGAACTGGAAAAGAATTTCCAAGCAAAGCATTCTCCTGTATTTGAATTAATAAATGATGTCGCATTCTATCAAAGAACAGCGTTTCAGCTTTGTCAAGGGACAAGTTTTCATTTATTACTTATTTCGAGAGTGATTTTAGCAATTTTAAGATATTAAAAGGGATGAATATATCGTAGATCTCTTCCATAACAAAAAAGAGCAACCACACAGAAATACCGACAGGCCGGAATTATCAAAAGCCGAAGTCGAAATTACACTGGCCAAATTGAACAGAATCAAAGCAGCAGGACTAAACGGTATTGTAATAGAGATGATGTCAGCCTTAAACAATTTCGGCGAGGACAATATTACAGAATTAATAAATTAAATCTATAACAGTGACAATATACCTAAGCAGATCGATTTGCATAGCGCTGCCTAAAAAGACAGGCGCAAAGGAATATACACTCCACCAAACAATCAGCTTAATGAGCCGTATAACAAAACTCATCATGCAGATCCTGATGAATAGAGCGCACAGTAGAATCAGGCCAGAGATAGGACAAGAACAGTGCAGGACACTGGAACAAGGAACGCGATATTTATGCTCAGGATGTTATCAAAAATGGCAATACAAATGAAGACGGAC
>JBBBDQ010000740.1:3102500-3142500 GCA_037127315.1 Ascarosepion bandense | reverse complement strand
TAGCTGAATACTTGATACGTCGCCAGGGCTACCAAGGGTGTTTTTATTGTGACACTAGATGGGTTGCCTCCAGGCCCCATCCTGTCATTTAACCCTAACTGGAGGGAAGTTACGGATTAATACCATTCCCAAGGGTCAGTCAGTTAAGTGCCATACGTGATACACGCTTGGGCGATCATGTCTCGGAAGAGACATGACTGACTCGGCAGAAGATTATCCCGCAGTAGGTTGCCATTGCTTTCTGCGGTAGACTGGTTGCCGACCAAGGCTATAGAACCCAATCTGTCCTGTTATTTGACCCATAACTGGAAGGAATAGACGGATTAATACCTTTCCCAAGGGTATTTGTGCGTAAGTGAATGCAAGGAATTCAACTGGAATTCGAACTCGGCTCTACCGATTTCTCGTTCCGAGCCGATACCAGTGCTTAAATGAATGCAGGGTACTCAACTGGAATTCGAACTCGGCTCACCGATTTCTCTTTCTAAGCCGATATCCACTGCACCACAACGCACATACGTCACTGAACTTAACTTTGGTGACTCGAACGAGAACCGGTGTATTCAACGTGATATACCGTAATACGCAACAGCGACACTCTGTTTCATGCTTAAACTCATGACGTTTGCGTTTAAGCATAAAACAGACTGCATATATTGTATAATAAAACAAATCAGGTCATTCTTAGAAACGTGGTCTATTTAAAATATAAATATATATATAAACAGAAACGATATAAGAAATATTTACTTACAAAAGAATATTAAAAAATTGCTGCTTTCTCGCGACTTAAAGTTTCATGTACCTCTTATTTTTTTTAAAAACGGTCACCACATAATCTTTAATATTTTAAATGGAAATATCTGAGCAATTTTTTAACAGAACAGCATATATGTTTATTCATGTCTTATAATAAAAATATGAGGACCAAGCTGACAAATTTCGGTTAGTATTAAGAATAAAAACAATCCGACTGGTTTTAACTTGCTATTTTTCAAGGAATATAGCTTTGATTTAACTGCACAACTTTATGAACAACTAGCAGTATAGCCCGGCGTTGCTCGGGTGTAATGAAAGCTTTAAAACTAATCCAAGGTCCTGAAGCTCAGACTCTTTAGACGTTGGTACGAAAGACTAAAAAGCAATAGTTGTTTCCAATTAAAGCGAAACTGTAGACTGAAAGAAAAATGAATGAATGTAAGTCAAATTTTGATTTCCTGGTATCGATATCAAATAAGTTTTTTTCGTCGTAAACTGAATTTTGAAGGCTAAATAAGTCCTTTGAGTAAAGTTTTATTTGTCGAGATAACAAATCTCTGCTCAAACTATTAAAAACTATTAAAAAAACTGATGATTTTAATTTACTCTTTTTCAGTGTAAGCAGCTTTGTTACAACATCAATACTTTAATGTTGACTTAAATAAATTTTATACTCCATAACTCTGCTATATGAACAAAAGTCAATGAGACCCACTCGGGCTCATTAAACTTAGTTCGATCCGTTGAAGTAATCAAACTGTAACACAACGTCTTAAAAGTAAACAACATTTGTTAAACTGATGGCAAAATATTTAAGAGGGATTTATATATATATATATATATATATATATATATATATATATATATATATATATATACAAAGGATGTGCGTGTATGTGCGTGTGTGTGTGTTCTTATTTTTTTGAGAATTTTTTATCGAAAATCTTCTTTAATGTGCGAAGCCTTTGCTTTTTACTTTTCGTTAATAAGGGTTCCTGTTTATTCAATGTGACAATTATGAATTCCTTCTGCCGTTCATTGAGCGTCAATTTAAACCCGCAACACGCGCACAATCTCAGACATCTGTTGAATGAGGGAAAATCTTCCTGATGAACGATGAGAAGATGTAAAAGACTGGAAATCGAGAGTCAAACGCCGCTTAGAAGATAAGATTAATGTTGACGGCAGTTGAAAAGTTTCGCATTACTGAGATAATCAGTTGCCACCTCTTCCTGCCATTTTCTCGGGGCTTTTTTTCCGGAATTGGTAAAATTTCTAAGGCTTTGGAAGGCAGGCTATATTAGTCTGATTTTATCCGGTTTATTATATTTAAACTAATTTTTGATCTATTAATAACAGTCTTTTAATTTCGTGTTTATACCGTCACAGCTAGGCAAAGTACACGTGATCAACTCATCTGCATTGCCTTCATATAGCACTAGTAAGGAGACAGTTCCACTCAGACAACGTTTTGCTTATAGAAAATGTCTAAAAAATCTTTAAATTGCTGAAAAAACAGCTGATTGCTGATATACGAATGGAACAAAGTTAAAAGCGTTTTCGAATTAGACAACATCATTTAGACTGAACTCAGTCCATTGCGTGGAAATGATTAAGGAAGCCATTATCTTGTTATCATTAATGGTGAATTCCACAGTGGAAAAGCATACAAATACTACGTGAGAAGCTGAAAAACCCTGTTTGATAGTTAAATTAACATGTAAACATGTATAATTAGGACGCATTTTCTGTTTGAATCAAATATTCATAAAAAAAGGCCTGATTGTCGACTTTTTTTCTGATTTTCAACATTTACATGGATATTTCCGAAGATATTTAACTATCTTTCTCCATCTCTTTCTCTCTCTCTCTCTCTCTATCTCTCTCTCTGCACACACACACACACACACACACACACACACACACATATATATATATATATATATATATATAATTCCAGGTGAAAAGGACTCAAGGTTTTATTATTTTAAGTGCCGCGGCATTTATTTTATTACGAACAGCGCTCAATATATTAAGCATTATAGAGCTTAATATAATTATATAGTTATGAATTAATTGTACATAGAAATCTCCGTGTCGCAATGTACAATTAATTCATAACTATATATATATATATATATATATATAAGAGACAAGGTAAAATTTACCTTTACCGACGTAAATGACAAGATAATCTAGTGAAGTTTATTTGAATTTGCATTCAAATTTTATTTTTAGTTGCAATATTTTAAGTAAGAAATTTCTTATTTTTTACATCACGAGAATATTTTACCAGGTTTAATAACTTGTCTTGTCTTTTCCAGGTTTAATATAATCTTAAGAATATTACTTTTCATGCGCGCATTTTTCCATGTAACCCATGATTTTTCCAGGATTTGTTATTAATTTAATATAAATTTAATTCTGAAAACCGCATTGAAAAATATTTTTTAAAAATGTTTACGCAATTTTTTAAAAAAATAGTAAAAAATTGATTATTTATAATTAATTCTGATAATCAATTCTGAAAAAATGATAAATTATAAGCAAAGTTTGACAAAAATGATAAAATATATCATCATAATTTAAATGTTAAAAACCGCATGCAAAAATATTAAACAAATATTAAACAAATATGGTATTTACCCTACTCCCCCACTTGAGAGGAATGCGAGACAATGTCTTTTTTTAGGTGGGGACCCGACCGCGTACGGACTGGCACAGGAACAAAAATTCCCCAGTCTCCTCAACCGCCGGTTGAGCTGGCACCGGTGACGAACACCTGGTCCACCCCTCTGCTGCAATGGGGTGGCGCGACGGCAGGAAACTATTCGATGTAATTTTTCTCAGTTGCAACCCTGCCCTCGCAGACGGAGCTACAACTGAGCCGCACTGTCTTCGAGGACAGAGACGCAGCTGAGAGATAAATCGCTACCCAGCCGACACAAAAATGTGGCGGGTAAATATATTGATTTACTAAGCGCCGCCTAGATGTGGCACAAGGTCGAAAGTACGGGGTACCCAGTGAATTGAACTCACTATTCAGTTGTAACAGGTTCTTCCGAGACGATATTGCTAACTATTACACCATGTTGGGATGCCATATATTAATCAAAAAAGTTTGAAAAATAAAATTTATTATTAGAAGCGTTAGTCACTCACTCACTTATGTAATTATGTAGTTAGTCTTCCTTTTCAGGCTACACATATTGTGATTTTTTCTACTGGACCAAAATACAATTTTTTTCAAAATGTAGCTAAGGAGGTGTCTTATCTGTCTAAAATTTGATTGAAAACTGAATTAGTGGTGAAGCTTAAAAGCTGCCTGGATTCACTCGATATTGGAATGAAGAATATATTCAACCACAGCAATATATATATTACTTTTTGTTCATAATTAAATTATACCAGTACACGGTTGTATTAAAAAGTGTTAAATACAATTATATTATAGAACTTTTAAATATTTTTTATTTGAAAAATAGTTCTTTCTGTGACCTAGATTTCAACATTTCGGTATCTTCAGGTAATTTACAAATCGTCTGAAGACACGGAAATCTTGAAACCTAAGTCATGGAAATAACTCATTTTCAAATGAAATACTGAATGTATGGTTATCAGAAAAAAAGGAGCCCAATCTGCTAACTACAAGTCAAAGAAACCTAATACAAAACAAGTAAAAAATTCAAATACCTGGTAAATAAATTGACAGAGGACAGAAAGTGTGACATGGAGATCCAAATACGCATTGGCATGGCCAAAGACGCATTTCAAAAAATTACCAGAGTACTGACAAACAAGAAAATCTCATTAGAAACAAAAAACGAGATGTGGCTTTCCTCTGTGTGTTCTCCAACGAACTTAAGTCACTGGTGCCCCTGCAACAGGTGTTTACTTGTGTAACCAGACTGGCAACTGGGTCTCACCCATTCACAGTTAAATGCAGCCGACAATTCTACACTTTCAGCTTCTTTTCTCGCACTTCCCACCTGTGAAACTCGTTTCCATATTCTTACTTTCCTGACGGCTACAATCTCCAGGAATTTAAATGCAATGTCAATACTCATCTCTTAACTACTAGACTAGTTCTTTCTACACCACCCTGTATATCTTTTCCTTCCTCTCCACCTTTGCAACTGTCGTCACACCTGTATTCCCATCCTTAACTGGTTTGTCTTTCTCTTTACTCTCCTCCTATCTATTTTTTTTTACTCTTATGTAGCCCCCTGCACACCAGTGGCGTTACCGTCTTGCTCAGGGTTATACGATTAAAAAAACCTGAAAAGAGTGATGTGATGTCTGTCCTTCTGTATGGAAGTGAATGTTAGAAGATCTCATCGAGGATGAAGAAGAGACGAGGCAGCAGAAATATGGTTTTACAGAAGGATGCTGAGGACACCATGGACGGAGCGCGTGTGCAACGATGAGGTGTCGGAAAGGATGCAAAAGAGAAGAAAACTCATACTTAACATCAGGAAGAGACAAATGAGCTTCCTGGGGCACGTAATAAGAAAGAACGGCCTGGAGAATTTGATACTCACATGTTAGATAGCGACAGGGGAAAGCAGCAGGAGACGTACTTGTTAGGTCTGAGCAAATGAATGGCGAAGAGGGGTTTAAAAGAGATACCAAGAGAAAAAATATTGAGAGCAACACATGAAGAAGTTATATATATATATATATATATATATATATATATATATATATATATAATATGTAGTTATGAATTAATTGTACATTGCGACACAGAAATCTCTTTGTTTCGAGATAGATTCTCATCATCAGGCAATGTTGCCGTTGGTTGTGCAGATGATTTACATTTAAATGACAAAAACTTTGGTTTGCTGTGTATGTATGTGGGAAGATATAAAATTTACATGTGTGTTTCTTTTGGCTAATCAGAGTGGAGATTCATTTTGGGATTTGGCCCCCAACTATCTCGAAACATAGAAATTTCCGTGTCGCAATGTACAATTAATTCATAACTACATATTATTATATTAAGCTCTATAATACTCATTATATTGAGCACTATTCATAATAAAATAAATGCCAGAGCACTCAAAATAAAATAAAAAACCCTGACTCCTCTTCACCTGGAATTATATATATATATACTGCGTGACCGAATGTTTTCGGCTAGTCTTTTAGACATTATCATGGATGATTTTAGTTATACTTTACCGGAATGCATGGATTTTTTTGTGTATCTTTATAATGTATTTTATTTTACAATGTCAACACATTGTGGTCATTATATAGTTGACGTTATTGAGTGTCGATTTTTTCTTTTTATTAATTATGCTTCTCTCTCTCTCTCTCTCTCTCTCTCTCTCTCACACACACACACACACACACACACACACACACACTCACTCTCTCTATATACACACCCGTATATTGCGTCAGAAAGGTGACTTACTTAAAACGTATTCTCAGAAGTAAAAATTCATGGTCAACCACAGAAAAAATACCAAAGGTGAAAAGCTTTAAGCATTTTTCACACCCATCACCTTAAATTGTACCACTTTTTTTTCTTACTCAGAACATTGAATTTTCTATCAAGTATCCGTTAATATTCTTTAGTGAATGATTGACAGCTCCGTCCTTATCTTATCACATGCGATTGCGGAGGTAACAGTGATATTCCCCGATAATACCAATGAAGAGCGACTGTAGACCTTGTTTCTGGAGATACTGAAGGCCGGGGACGGTATTTACTACGGCCAAACCTCACGACTGGAGATGGGAGGGGGCATGCTGATTGGGAGCCCCGAGCAGTGTTATGTAACACTTGCTATCTTATCAATAAATTGCTTTCTTTCTAACTACATTTATGTCGGTTACAAATCAAAATAAGCACTAACTATTAAAGGATGAAAGATTTTCTTGAATTTTGACGTCATTCTACGGGTCTTACTTTGTTTCAGATCGAGAAGTTGTTTTTCTCATGTTAAATTTTTTAAAAAAACACCATATGAATTTCACTATTTTTTATTGACAATGTTGAATGTGTTAAAATTATTAAATTTTTTAACAAGCAGAATCTTATGTTAATGTCAAAATTTCTTTCAAAACATTCATTGAAGATGGAATGATCTGTTTTGTATTTATATACATTGTATTTACTAACACTTTTTCAAATTAAATCTTTCATCTACTTTGTATATGATCTATTCTTGTAGATAATTAGATTACAACAAAACTTGTATTTTATATGACTACTACCTTATGATATCATTGAGAGGCTAGAATGCAGGGAACCGTATCATAAATGGGGGTGCGTGACCCTTGCACTGGCTCAGGTTAAAGCTTTCAGCAAAGTACGTGTAAAGTAGGAAGAAAAATGTTTTCATTTAGTCATTTTCATTTATTCATTTACTAGCAGTATAGTCCGGCGTTGCTCGGGTGTAATGAAAGCTTTAAAACTAATCCATGGTCCTGGAGATCAGACTCTTTGGGCGTTGGCACGAAAGACTAAAAAGCAATAGTTGTTTCCAGTTAAAGCGAAACCGTAGACTGAAAGAAAAATGAATGGATGTAAGTCAAAATTTGATTTCCTGGTATCGATATCAAATAAGTCTTTTTCGTCGTAAACTGAATTTTGAAAACTAAATAAGTTCTCTGAGTAAATGGTATCATGGCTGAGACTAAGAACTACAATTATACATTACTTAAAGCCAAACCTGAAGCAAAAACTAAAATAAAAGGGTCGAAAAAATACAGACATACAGGCAGATAAAAAGACACACACACACACACACACACAAACATCTTGTCTTTTATATATATATATATATTATCGCTTTTCTGCACTATTGTAAAAACTGCAACTATGAAACTTCTGAATGTCGTTTATTATGTCTTTGTCTATGAGTGTATCAAATTTGATTAAAATAGGACCACTCCTTCTATAACCCGATTTTTTCGATTATCGATTTTCGATATTTATCGGGGTTACCTCGACACAAAACCTAGCTTAGAACACTCGCAGACGCTTATAGTACAACTGTGTAAATTTTTAAGAAATTAGTTCAGCCGTTTCGGAGTCTATAGGTAACAGACACAAACACACACAGACACACACATACACACAGACAAAGTTCCATTTATAAATAAGTTTAGATAGATATTTTTTTTTACAAATTGATAGTTAAACAATATATCAGGAGAATCTATACTGTTTCAAATGTCTTCGTAGAATAACAGAGAATAAAACGAATACCAGTCAGTTAAATGTCATACGTGTTACACGCTTTGGGCGATCATGTCTCAAAGAAGACCTGACTGATTAGGCAGAAGATTAAATCCCGCAGTGGGTTGCCATTGCTTTCTGCAGTAGACTGGTTGCCAGCCAAGGACATAGAACCCAATCTGTCCTATTATTTAACCCATAATTGGAGGGTAGATACGGTTTAATACCTTTCCCATGTGTATTTGCGCATAAGTGAATGCAAGGAATTCAACTGTAATTCGAACTCTGCATATACCAATTTTAAATTCTCTTAAGTGCTCTTCTAAGGCATGTATGGTCTTCATGTACTTGTTACAGTTTCTTCTTTTTCCCGGTGGCAGAACCGCCCGTACTACAGATGTCATTCTACAAACAGCCCCGAAACGGCAGACTTCGATAATTGTGAACGACCAACTGATGTTACGATATGTGTATATGTCTAGCGATAATCATCATCAATGGTTGGTCGGAAAACCATCAACAATCCAGCCCCAAACAACACGGTGAAGGATTACTGTACTCATATTTTGGTGGCGTTGTTCGTCAAAGACACTGGAACAAGGAACACCATATTTATGATTATGATGCTCTCTGAAAGGGCAATACCAATGAAGAAGGACTTGTACCAGTATTTTATCGATTATGCGAAGGCGTTCGACAAAATACGTCACAAAGAATTGATGGAGATGCTCAGCAGCCTCGACATATTTGGGAAAGACATTAGAGTAATTAAGAATCTCTACTGGCAGTAAAGATAGAAAGGGACGTAAGACAAGGATGTGTCTTTTCACCAGATCTATTCAACTTGTACAGCGAGACTATTTTGAGGACCCTAGATGTTATACCAGGATTTGTCATCGGAGGCCACATTTTGAACAACATAAGATACGCAAATCGTACAGTACTGATTGCAAACACGAAAGGAAACTACAAGACCTCCTACAGAAGGTAGCTGAAAAGAGTGACAAGAAAGGACTACAAATAAACTGCAAGAAAACCGAATGCATGGTCATCAGCAAAAATAGCTGCCCAAAATGCCAAATACAGGAGAGGGATACAAAAATCAAGCAGGTACACAAATTTAAATACCTGGGAAGTGTTCTAACAGAAGACGGAATGTGCGACACAGAGATCCGAAAGCAAATTGGCATGGCAAAGAACGCATTCCAGAAGCTGAGTCAAGTATTAAAGACGCAGGAAACTTTCATTAGAAACAAAGAAGAGAGTACTAGATTGCTATGTGATGTCAGTTCTTCAATATGTCAGTAAATGATGGATAATATCATCAAAGATGAAGAAAAAAACTTGATGCAGCTGAAATGTGGTTCTACAGAAGGATGCTGCGGATATCATGGACCGAGCATGTGAGCAAAGATGAAGTGTTGGAAAGAATAAAAACGAAAAGGAAATTAATAATGAGCATCAGAAAGAGACAACTGAAGTTCCTTTGACATGCAATGAGGAAGGAGGGCTTGGAGAACCTGTTACTAACGGGCCAGATAGAAGGAAAAAGAGAGAAAGGAAAACAGCAGATAACATATTTGAAGGACCTGAGCAGGTGGATGACAGAACGAGAGTTGCGATATGTTACAAGAGAAAACGTGCTAAGAGCTACCAGGGTTAGGGAGACGTCGAAGGCCGTGATTGCCTACGTCCTGAAAGGACAAAGCACATAGAAGAAGAAGAAGAAGAAGAAGAAGAAGAAGAAGAAGAAGAAGAAGAAGAAGAAGATATCGTCATGGACTTCTTTTGTTAACTAATAAAGACTTTGATCGCCGGCTTTACATGCGAGTTTTCTTTTATATACGCGACATCATCTCAAGTAAGATTCCCAAAGACTTTTTTCCAACCACTGACGGCTTCCAAAGGGTTGTGTCTATTCAATTTCACTCACAAATTTTGGGTCACCTCGTAGTTTGTATTCAGGTAGATTCAAAAGATGCTACATGCTTCAGACCGATAACATCACCTTCAGTCACCTTCCTGACAAATTGACCATAGTGAGATTTGAACCCAGCTTTATGGTCAGAAAGCGAACATTCTAACCAGTCAGTTAAGTGCCTTACGTGATACACGCTTGGGCGATCATGTCTCGAAAGAGACATGACTGACTGGGCAGAAGATTATCCCGCAGTAGGTTGCCATTGCTTTCTGCGGTAGACTGGTTGCCGACCAAGGCTATAGAACCCAATCTGTCCTGTTATTTAACCCATAACTGGAAGGAATAGGCGGATTAATACCTTTCCCAAAGGTATTTGCGCGTAAGTGAATGCAATGAATTCGGCTGGAATTCGAACTCGGCTCTCCGATTTCTCGTTCTGAGCCGATATCTAATGCACCACAACGCACATCCACTCGGGCCGAAATGTCTGTTTGCCTGTCTTCTTGTATCATCATTTTTTAATTTGAAAACGTCTGAAAGAATAATGAAAATATAGGCAGAAATAAGTGACGTGTGAACTGACTTGCTTGATAATTGACATGGAATGGTAGGCGCGCCTTTCGCGGGATTGCTCAGCCTGTATGTGCTTTTGTCAGGCTAAGAACAACCCCCGACCCACACACGCAATTCTAATTCTGCCCATACCTTTGCAGAACCCACCCCACCATAAGCATTCAAATACTGACGAGACGTGTTTTGTTTGTTTTAAGGGGACAAAATGTTTGTATATTCTTTCTTCATGTATATACGAATGGTTCTCTCGGCTATACTAATTAATTTTAAAGAGTAAAACTTTTTCACTCTCTTTTACTCTTTATTACTCTCTTTCTCTCTGTTTTCTCCCCCCCCCACTCTCTCTATTTCTTTCTATATATCCCCCGCTATGTTTTCATATATACATACACGTATGAATTTGTATAGATTAGTAGTTCATGAAAATCACAATATCACTGGTAGGATTTAATAGACAGATGCGTCAAGCCTTTAATTCATTCTCTCCTTTACTGCAACTACCCTTGAGAAAGGTATGAATCCATTTCTTCTCCCATCCCTAGCTATAGGTTGACAGTATATAGTCACCTTTCCACTTAAGGTAAAATGTGACACAAGGTCTTTTTAATGTGGGTCTTCCGGGCCATATAGCCCGGCCAAAAATATTTGTCTATCTTTCCCCAGTCGTGATTCTACCCTTCGGCGGAACCAGGACTGGGTTAGTGCTCTCTGCCCGAAGGCAGAGAGCTGACAGTGTCAATAGTAGCAGAGGCAAGTCTACTACACAGTGACTTTGAAAAGCAAGACAGATTAGATCCTATAGCCATGGTTGGAAACCAGTCTATCACATAAAGAAGCGTCAAACCTACTGCGGACAAATCTACTGCTTAGTCAGTCGTGAATCTAAAGAGACATAATCACCCAAACGTGCATCACATATGACACTTAACTAACTCATTAAATGACTGACCAAAAAGAAAGCAATAGTAATTTTAACGCCGACTAACATTTCAAACTGATACAGGTCAACTTTTCTTATCGTGACCCTCTGAATTTATCGATACTCCAATAATCAGCTGTATAACATTAGTCATTTTCGGCACCAATAATAAAATAATTCACGCAGATGAAGCTCGTCTGCATTCCCTGATTTTAAAATTTCGCTAATTTTCAGTCATATTCAAACACAGAGAAAGATATGGAAGCAAATCCAGACAGAAAACTTCAGTGGAATCAGTCACAATATGCTGGCAACTCTTGTAGACAAGCCAACCCAAATGTAATGCCTGGTATTCCTTCAGAAATTTTGGCATGAGGACAGGTCATGTAGTCTGAGTGACATACGGCCTCCTTATACCATTAATTAGACCTGCACCCTGGAGAAGCCACTCCAGTCTCACTACCAAAGAACTGAACTTTTACGAAACAGGTTGTTTCCTTTATCTCACAAGATAAACGGGTACCCATCACTCAATCGAAAATCAGAGAAATAAGGATTTTTGGTGGTCATGTATGCATCAAGTGATTTTCTAACCATAGTGTATCTATCTATATATATATATATATATATACGCATCGTTCATTCAGCAATGAATTAGAACACTCTCGGCTATTGGGCGTGTATAATGATAATATACACGCTAAAAAGTCTGCCTCCTCCTACTGAGCGCCAATAGCTCATAGGTAGAATCGCCGACTGACGTCAATTCGGTCGGGTTTTAATCCTGGGTTAAAAGCAATCGGAGTCTAACCGTACTGATGAGCTGTGATACAGCGAAACAAAAAGATCTGTCTGCAGATGACTATATATATATATATATATATATATATATATATATATATATATTAACCGGGATAAACAAAATAATAGAAACACCTAGTACCATAATAGCATAATTTAGAAAATTTGATTAAAATGTCAAAATCTTGTTTATTTTTATGTTTGATGATTTAATATTAGTAGTACTTTCTTTTTTTTTTTAAGATAAAACTTGTTTTTTCTTTAAATAGGTTATCTGGCCACCACATTCACCAGATTTTAAAGTCATTGAACATTTATGGTTCATTTTAGAAAAACAAGTCAGGAATCGATATCCTTTACTATAATCATTGAAAGAATTTGAAATGGTTTTAGCTGAAAAATGGATACAAAATTTTCTTCTGGAAACAATTCAAACTTTATACAAGTCGATCCCACGCAGAATTCAAGCTGTATTTACTACCAAAGATGGTCCGACCTCATATTGAAATAAATTTGCTTGAAAATTCAAGGTATTTCTATTACTTTCTGCAACCATATATATATATATGTATATATATATATATATGGTCTCTCGAAAGAGGCATAACTTATTGGACAGAATATTTTCCCACAATAGGATGCCATTACTCTCTGAGGTAGACTGGTTGCCAAACAAGTCTATAGAACCCAATTTGTCCTGTTATTTGACCCATAGCTGGAGGGAACAGACAGATTAATACCTTTCCCAAGGGTATTTGCGCATAAGTGAATACAAAGAATTCAACTGGAATTCGAATTCCGATTTTTCTTTTCCAGCCGATATCCACTGCACCACCCACGCAAATCCTTTTGGCAGATATATTTACCAAAATTACACAAAGATATCTTGAAATACAAAAGGGTAAATGCATTCAATAATTTTCCAAGCAGGCAAGTCTTTTCACAAAATTTTAAAAGTTGAAAATGCGTTTAATTAATTAACGGTTTCTCTTCTCGCGTCTCTTGTATATACAAAACAAATGTAGGTGGGTGAAAATCCGTAATTGACCACGCCCTGTAAAAAAGTTTATTTTTTCGCTTATAAAATGAACGTTTTCCTCCCGTCTGCCATATTTTGTGGCAGGTAATTAGGTGTCAGTTCGACAGTCAAAACGCCTGATTCAGTATTTCACAAAAACACAAAAATTCAAAGAGGATATGTAGCGTTTAAATCAACACTCGGTGTACTTGCTTCGGGGTATGTACACAAACATGTCAAACACCAGTGATATCGCGTGGATAGGTTATAGCTAAAATGAAATCTTAAATACACCCTTAAAACACCCATACTTATGTACGCATGTCTATATATACTAATCTAATCTAAACTTATTTATAAATGTAACGTTGTCTGTGTGTGTGTGTGTCTGTGTGTGTGTGTGTCTGTGTGTGTGTGTGTGTGTGTGTGTGTGTGTGTGTATCCGTTACCTATAGACTCCGAAACGGCTGAACCGATTTTCTTGAAAATTTACACAGTTGTCTGCGAGTGTTCTTAGCTAGGTTTTGTGTCGAGGTACCCCCGATAAATATCGAAAATCGATAATCGAAAAAATCGGATTATAGAAGGAATGGTCCGATTTTAATCAAATTTGATACACTCATAGACAAAAACATAAGAAACGATATTCAGAAGTTTCAAGGTTGCAGTTCTTACAATAGTGCAGAAAATTTGATATCGATACAAGGAAATCAAAATTTGACTTATATCCATTCATTTTTCTTTTAGTCTACGGTTTCGTTTTAACTGGAAATAACTATTGCTTTTTAGTCTTTCGTCCAAAGAGTCTGAGCTCCAGGACCATGGATTAGCTTTAAAGCTTTCATTACACCCGAGCAACGCCGAGTTATACTGCTAGTAATTGCTAAACATAGGTTAGTCCAATAGAAAGACGAATAAAGAAAGAAGATTGTAATTAGGAAGATTATATTGCGCCAATCCAACAAGTATGAAAGAACTTATTTACCTAGAAAATAAGTATTTGAAATTTTGTGTTTATTATTTAAACTTCAATTGAAAAGAAGAAGCATCTGGTATACCGTCATCAGACATAGTGGGTATTTTAGGCTCCGCGCATTTGTGCATTGGAAACTGTTGGTGTGCTGTTACTTTACGAAATAATGATAGCCATAATAATCACCCCAATTGTAATTAGAAGAAGTAGAAAAACAACAACAACAACAACAACAACAACTACTACTACTACTACTACTACTACTGCTGCTGATATTATTACTATTTGGTGGACTGTGCTGTGTTTTCTGTGACGTAATACACTGTGGAGCGTCAGCACTGATAGATTTATTTCTATTTACACGATTTATATTCGGATGACTATTTTCATTTTTCTTGCTATTGTTATCACGACGTTACGGCCGTTGTAACCTCTGGCCTTCATCAGGTGTATATCGATTTGGATAACCAACAGGGAATTCGAAACTGAACCTTTTATTTAATCTGCGTGGGTAGACTGTTTTCGTTCCACTACCCATATCAAGGGATATGGTCCCAGGTCACACTACCCGGCCTAGGAGTTAAAATCACATTTACTGTCACCAAATTCAAGAACGATCACTTTAATCCACCAGGATATTATGTGAAAACTGGATGAGCAATAACAAAAATAAGAACTAGACAAAATCTCTAAAGATGGGTTCATTTGGGCATTTAGCCGCAATTTAATATAATGAAATCTACAAGAATTTGAACATGGATTCCCGATTTCACAACAATCCGAGCCATTATCCATTACACCACCCACACATCTAAGCTTACATTCTAGGTCCCACTCTTTTACCGTCAAAATATGCAAATGTAAGCGCACTTCTATTCTAACAGTATCTTTTCTTGCACTTCCCGCCTGTGGAACTTCCTTTAGCATGCTTGTTTCTCTGTTAGCTACAATCTCTAAACGTTAAAATCTAACGTCAATTGCCATCTTTTATCTCCTTGACTCCCAACTCTCTCTTAACCTTTCTACATCACCTGTGCCGTTTTCTTTTCTGTCTTCCCTGTCCTCTCAATTTAACCTTTTGCGTATCAGTGGCAGTCAGTCAGTTAAGTGCCTTACGTGATACACGCTTGGGCGATCATGTCTCGAAAGCGACATGACTGACTGGGCAGAAGATTATCCCGCAGTAGGTTGCCATTGCTTTCTGCGGTAGACTGGTTGCCGACCAAGGCTATAGAACCCAATCTGTCCTGTTATTTAACCCATAATTGGAAGGAATAGACGGATTAATACCTTTCCCAAGGGTATTTGCGCGTAAGTGAATGCAATGAATTCGGTTGGTATTCGAACTCGGCTCCCCCGATTTCTCGTTCCGAGCCGATATCCACTGCACCACAGTACTGATTATAAAAAGAACGATAATTAAAAAAAGAACTTCCCAAGCGGTCACCCATCTAGATTCTGACCAGGCTCAATGTTTTCTAAATTGAGTAGTCAAACGAGAACTAGTGTTTCAACTTGAAATTGCGGTAACGAAATATAACAGAATTATTATTATTATTATTATTAAGTGGAAATGGGATACAGCTATACGAGGACCAATATACCTAGTCAGAGAAGATTATACCAGGTTGTATGCATCACAGTTAAATATACATGATATGAGAACATGTTTTGATAAAAACAATACCTAACTTTGCAGATAAAAAGCACCGGCGTGACGTGGCTTCCCTGTGCCTCTTCTATAAATACTTTCATGGCTTCTGCTCTGATGAACTTAAATCACTGGTGCCCCCTAGGTGTGAGTTCGCACGAGATACTAGACTGGCAACTAGGTTCCCACCCTTTTACAGTGAAACCGATGAAATGTAACTGCAATTTCTATTCCAACAGCTTTTTTTCTCGCACTTCCCACCTGTGGAATTCCCTTCCGTATGCTTGCTTCCCCGACGGCTATAACCTCCAGGAGTTTAAATGTAAGGTCAATAGACACCTCCTAACACACTAACCCTCCCATTCTCCCCAACTCTCCCCCTATGTACATTCTAACTCGTCTATCGCCCTTGTGTACCCCCCTGCGCTATAGTGGCAGTGGAATTCCTTGCTTGGGGTGACATGATTAAAAAAAAACAAAAAAAAATACACAATTAGAAATAAATTTAGGCCAAGAAACCCAGTCGGCTCAGTCTCCGATTAAGGGCGTTTCAAAATATCTAGTTACCTTGGCTACCTCATGTTTCAAACTTAACTCTGGAACACTACCCATCAATTAAAGTTACACCACTACTAACCATGGGTATATCATACCCGATTTTGAAAATATCCAAAAAATATTGAATATAAATCTTTATTTGAAATATTTTACATGCAGGCACTTCAAAATTTGTAATTAGAGTTAACATTAATAGAAATTGAAAAACATATTATTTAGATAAGAAAATCAGGTACTGAAAATTGTAATTAAATTGTCTTTAAAATGACATCATTTGAGCTGCGTACTATATACCCATGGTTAGTGTTGTTGAGTTAAAATAGAGACGCTCTCGATAACCGGCAATGGCGGTCTTCTGCTACCTCCTCTCAGGAAATGAAACGATACTGTGCATCAGCTTCAAGGTGACATGCCCAAGTGATTCAGTTCAGGTAAGTGACAAGCAAATAAAGGCATTTGACAAACTACACCACAAAGACTTGGCAGAGATGCTTGATAACCTCGACATGTTTGGAAAAGGCATTAGGATAGTCTATATTGGCAGCAAACCACTTGTGTACAGATAGGAAGTGAATTCAGCAGGTATACAAAAATAGAAAAGAGGCGTAAGACAAGGATGTGTTTTCTTCCTGGATCTATTCAGCTTATACAGAGAAACAATTCCGAGAGAAATAAAATCTTTGCCAGAATTCGTCATTGGCTAGCACAATCTCAAGAATACGCGGATGATACAGAGCTGATTGAAGACACGGAAAAGAAAATGCTGGAACTCCTATAGAGGGTAGCAAAAGAAAGCGAGAAGGACCGAACATTAACATCAAGAAAACTGAATATATGGTCATCAGCAAAAAGAAGACATCAAAATGCTAACTACAGGTCGGAGAAACTAAAATAAAACAAGTAAAGAAATTTAAATATCTAGGAAGTGTTCTGACAGAGGACGGATAGTGCGACATTGAGATCCAAAGACGCATTGGCATGACCAAGGACGCATTCCAAAATCTAACCAAATTACTGAGAGACAGGAGAATCTCATTGGAAATAAAGAAAAGAGTGCTGGATTACTATGTGATATCTGTTCCTTTGTATGATAGTGAATGCTGGACGATCTCATCAAGGATGAAAGAGAAGCTGGAGGCAGTAGAAATGTGGTTTTATATAAGGGTGCTTAAGATACCATAGACTGAACACGTGAGCAATAATGAGGTGTTTGAGAGGATGCAAACAAGAAAAAAAACTGATAATTAACATTATGAAGAGACAGCTGAGGTTCCTGGGACACATAATGAAAAAGGTTGACCTGAAGAATTTAATACTCACAGAACGGATAAAAGAAACGCGAAACAGGAGAAAGAAACACAAGACATATTTGATAGGCCTGAGCAAATGGATGACAGACTGGGGTTAGAAAAAATTTTTTAAGAGCGACAAGAGACAGAGCCAATTGTAAACGCAAATTCTACTCGATCAGCTTCTTCTTTCGCACTTCCCGCCTGTGAAATTCCCTTCCGTTTACTTGCTTTCTCAACAGCTACAATATTCAAGAATCCAAATGTAAAGTCAATAGTCATCTACTATCTCACTAACTTGCTTCCTCTCTCTCTCTCTCTCTCTCTCTCTCTCTCTCTCTCATGCTTCTTTCTTCGTCCACTTCACCCTCAGCAGTATTCTCATCCTTCTCCTACCCTCTTTCTGACACCCTCATGTAACCTGTCACTCTTTCTCATAACTTACCTCCTATGTAACCCCCTGCACAACAGAGACAGTAAAATACCTTGCTTAGGGCGACACTATTATAAAAAACAAAATAGTACTCATACTTTTACCCTTGTTCTAAATCTTTTACTGTTACCCCAATGTCTAAACTAATAGAATATATTTATTGTAGTGATCCTCGTAAAATTTTGACTTTAGCACATTTAAATTCAAACTAATTTTCATTCCAATGTCATCACTGAAACATTTTACATTTTATCGAAGACCTTCCAGTTCACTGCCATTCCTAGCATGCAACTTTAAGTCATCCATGTGAAATAGATGACTTATTTTCTTTTCAGCTATTATATATCCACATTCCATCTTGTTAAGTTAGCTGGTTAATGCTATTAGTGATATGCGAAATAGTAAGGGAGACAAAGAGTCACCTCGAAATATTCCTTTCTTGATGTTTATTTCACCAGACTTATAGATTCCATTTATATGATTGTGTTAAAGTGTTGTGTTCCATATCGACATATATTGTTTGATGACAACGGATTATATGTTCTATATATTTAAAGACTTTGAAATCCAGGAATGAGGCACAATTTCAAATGCCATACGATAATCTATCCAGGCACTACTAAGATTTTTCCTTGCACTAAAGCAGTTTTCCCAAATCATTCTATTATTTCGTAACTGGTTTTTACATCTGCAAGAACCATGTTTGCACCCTTTTTGTTCGAGCGGTAGTATGTCATGTTTTTCCAAGAATAAATATGCCTGTTTTGTCAAGAAATATAACTGTAACCGTAGGAAGATATGTAATTGATGTGAAGTTTTTCGGGATATTTATGTCACTGTTTTTGGATAGAAGAAAGGTAATTTCTTTGGTCCTCCATAACGGAATTTTTTTTTTTTGTGTGTGTGTGTGTGTGTGTGTGTGTGTGTGTGTGTGTGTGTGTGTGTGTGTGTGTGTGTGTGTTAAAATAAAAGAGCCATATGTTTAGAATTTTATCTATCCCTGGATGTTTCTAGTTGTGTTGTGTGGAGGTTTCTAGTTGTTTTTCATTGCACATTCAACGTCCTTTTACGTGATTTCAGCTCATGTTTGTCCTGGCTTTTTTTTTTCATTCATTTTATCTCTTGCGCAATCCAATCTGCATCTTTGTTATGTTCTTTAAGACAAGCTCATATTTTTACAAGAGCTGTATAACCTCTTTCTATCACTTCAATTCTTTGTTTATCTATTTCTCTGTACAATTTCTTTGGATCGGTTTGAAAGATCTTGTTCTGTTTGTAGAATCTTGCTCTTTGTTCATATCTTGTTCTGTTTGTAGAATCTTGCTCTTTGTTCATAGCGTCTTATTCTTTGAGCCTTCAGTTGTATTGTTTGCTTTACTCTTTTTTAGTTAATAGGACTTTCTTTTCATTCTTAATATTGCGTTTTCGTTCGACTCTTTTGCCTTTTTTAGTCCTTACACTTGTTCCTCTTGCCAGCTCATCGAGTACATATACTTCACTTCTATTAACAATTTACACCTTGAGTTGCGAGATGTTTGGAATTTTTTTCTTCTCCTAAATGGGTTGCCAGGCGACAAAAGACATAAAAATAGCCATTCAGTGAAACAAATCATTATTATACTAGAGTATTATGCTTTTAAAAAAAAGTGAGAGAAAGAAAAATAGAGATTGGAATTTATTATTATTATTATTATTATTATTATTATTATTATTATTATTATTATTATTATTATTATTTCCTTTTATTTCTGTTGTATATAGATATTCTTTCGGGTCCCAACCAAAGATCTAAGGTCAGAAATGGCATCATAACATTATCCTTATAATAATAATAATAATAATAATAATAATAATAATAATAATTATTATTATTATTATTATTTTGTCATTTTTCAAAATATTTCTATTTCTGCTATGGTCGCACTACCAACCAAGTCTGCGGGAAGACCTAAGGCAGGTCGTGGCGTGTTGTTATGGCTCTATTTCATGTTTTTTCTATCATCCCCATCATCCCTAGCGCTACATAGACAAAGCTCTCCTTAGTGTGTGGGCTGTACTTAATAAGACAATTTTTTGTATATCTCTTAAGCTGGGGTTTCCAGGGATTCTTTCAATGTGTTGTTTTGCTCCATTTTTTATCATTCCACTTGCACCTACTATCACTGGCACGACTCTTGTTTTCAATTTCCACATTTTTTTTCTATTTTATTTCCAGGTCTTTATATTTTGACAGTTTTTCAAATTCCTTGGTTGCTATGTTACAATCCGCTGGACAAGCCATATCAATTAATAGACAAGTTTTTTTCTTTCTGGTTTTTAACACTAATGTCCGGCCTATTTGCTTCAATCTTTCTGTCTGTGTAGATGGTGTAATCCCATAGAATGGTGACATCTATTTCTGTAATTATTATTATTATTATTATTATTATTATTATTATTATTATTTCCTTTGATTTCTGTTGTATAGATATTTTCTTCCGGATTCCAACATGACCTAGTGTCAGAAATGGCTTCATGACATTTTTTGCTAATCATTTTTGTAAAAGAAAACTAATATCACTCACATTTTACAAAGATAATGTGAGTTGTACTTGTGACTACAATTTTTTGTATTTCCTTTAATGAATGTGATACCAGAAATGCCTTCAACGAGTCTACCGGAACTTTTTTCAGTCAATCCGAGTGCTCCAACTAAAACTGGAATTACTAATTTGTAGATTTCCACTTTAAGATTCTTGTATTTTGACAGTTTTTGTGAAGATCTTTAGAGACACATTACAATCTGCAGGAACAGCCACGTCAATAAGAAAGCACATTCTGTTTTTGTAATCTTTGATCACAATGTCTCATTATTATTATTATTATTATTATTATTATTAATAATTTAGTTTTATCAATACTCATGAATTTGTAGCATATTTACACCAGATGCCTGATGTTTATAACTCAGGATCAAATGATAGCAATTTTCCTCAGATCCGAAACCACTTTTTAAAATAATCTCTCAAATACCAACTCTGCCTGCAATGAGAGTAGCCGCTGCAGTTTTACATGCAATGACTTTGAAAGAGTTTCTATTAAACCTATTTTTCTTTAAAAACAAAAAAGCACTCATATTCAGCAGCTTATGGTATTAAGTCATTAGGGTATCTTCCAGATACCCGAATCAATTTTATTAATCTATCAGCTGGCTAAGCAAATGCGTTTACAAACTGATAATCAGTATTTCTTCTTTTCCAAAAGATAGTATATGCAAATAAGGTATTCCTCATTTCCAACTTCTTCACGAATTAATATTTATTAAGCTGAACTTAGTTTAGCATAAATAAAGTTTTAAAATATTATTTTAAAAAATCCCTTCACCTGATATAGACTCTAGTGACTTCAAAATCATCATTTAAAATTGTGTCGTTTGGGGGACTAAGATACTAGTTAGAAATTTCAGTCAAAAGGCAGGCTTAAAATATTTACTAAGCATAGTTTGGTTTCAGAATTAAAGCTCCCCGGGAAAATGAATCTCACAATACTATCTAGCATTTATGAAAAAAGTTTGTAGGAGTTTGACGAAGGAAACTTTAAAAGAAAAATAAAAAACAGATGAAGTGTATATCCAAAAGGTTTATATTACAGAATGAGTTGTGATGAGTTATAAAAATCGTTTTCATTTTTTTTTCTTTTCTTTTCTCCGTTTCTTGTTATGTACGTAGTTTTTGTACGAAGTGGGTCAGACTAGACATAAGAAGATTATTTTTTTCAGGGTACTTAACTTCCTACATTATAAATGGACCGCTTTAGATATTTTGCACCTTGATTTAACAATGTTCTTGAAGCACTAAAATTATTTTTCAAAATTTGGGTCCATATTGTTATTTTTGGCATCTAGTGGATTCCAAATTTTCTTTCCACCGCATTCTAAAAGTGTTCTGTGGGCTAAAGATTCCGCTGACCCTGGCGGAAACTTTAACGCAGAAAATACATTGCTGTGTTTCATGAACAAATCTACTAATATTTTTTGTGAAACAGCACTTTTGTGATGGAAGTGTCCTTCATAGGATGGGTATATCATATCTATAAATTTAGGCATGTTGTTAACCACAATATGTGTGTAGGCTGAAGCATTTAAACGACCTTTTATTAATATTAATGATCTCAGTGCATATCAAAAGAATATTCTCCATACCTTGATACTATTATCACCAGCCCAATTCGTTGCTACAAGACAGGATGAATTCATAATTTTAGGCTGTTTACGTAAAATTTTAACACTAATATCAGAATATCTTCACAGAAAAAGGTACTCATTAGACCAGACAATATATTTTCTTTTCATTCTGAAATCCAACTTTTGCAATGCTTACCGAATTTTAATTTCATTTTCAGCTTCTTATATGACAAGCAGTAGCACCCTTTGCGGTCGTCTGCGACTTCAAGATTCTCCTTGTTGTGTTCAATAAATGTTCTTCTGCATACCTTCCGTTGTAACGAGTGATTGCTTGAAATACTGTCGCTTTTCAATCAGTTTTTATCAGTCTAGCCATCCTCCACCGACCTCTTTCAACAACAAAGGATTTCCAGACCAGAGAATTGTACCTCACGGACAATTCTTTTTAAAACCCTAAATATTGTTTTTGCGTGCAAATCCTTGTCGATGAATATATATATATATATATATATATATATATATATATATATAAATTATATTTTAGAACATGTACATAATTATTCTATATATATTCGCTACTAAGATACGTTCGTTTCGACATTGAAACTTCAGTGTCTTATGAGACTCAGTCTACAGCTGGTGAGCGGAAATACATTACATTTCATTAAACTCCAGTGCAGTTCGAGCTAAGAACATCTGCCGGACTATCGAAAGCTTTACTGCGCATGTATAGGTGTCAGCGAAGAAACTCATGCGCTGTTTCAACATGTCGGCGAGCGAAGGAGTGCTTGTCTTATGAGACATTGAAGTTTCAATGTCGAAACGAACGTACTTTCGTAGCGAATATATATAGAATAATTATGTACACGTTCTAAAATATAATTTATAATAAATATTCACAGCTCTACATATTATAGATCGAGCACTGTTTTAAATTAATGTTTTGGACGTTGTAAGAACTCTTCGTTCTGTATTCACTCGGATATATATATATATATATATATATATATATATATGTGTGTGTGTGTGTGTGTGTGTGTGTGTGTGTGTGTGTGTGTGTGTGTGTGTGTGTCATTTATACAATTTTGGTTGAAAACTAACGAAAATTGTACTTTTTGTATGCTTCGGATAATTTTTACGGTTTCTAGTACATATTTAAATATAAATTTTTCTGTGTCTGAGATTTTGGGCTATAAATTATCCATTAGTCAAGTACTTTTGCCTAAGTTTAGTCAATATCAAAACTTTTGGCTTTTTTCAATATTTTTCGATAAAATAATATCCACACGAATCATCAGATGCGGAAACGCGATATATTATGAATGAAGAAATTGATAATGTCTAGCGATAGCTCAGCATCTCTGATAATGACTAGAGATAGACAAAAGTCTATAATAATGTCCAGCAATAACCAAAAATACTCAGAAAATGGACAAATTATATTCAGATACGTGCCAGAAAATGGTAAGATGATCGAAAACATTTAATTTTAAAAAGTTCCCTTGCAAATAGTTTTTGTTGTTCTTTAACTATACTTGTATAAATGATATATTCATGCCCCAAATCACTATATATATATGTGTGTGTGTGTGTGTGTGTGTGTGTGTGTGTGTGTGTTTATGTAAGAGAGAGAGAGAGAGAAAGAAAGAGAAAGAGAGAAATAAATGTCCTTGCTTAACACTTATAGCGGTCTTGAACTTCATAACACCCCCGCATCAGATATGATACCAGTAAACTGCCCACCTGTGATTGTGCGAGGCTATTAAATACAAATTAAATGACGGTCGAACGTCCCACCACCACCCAGCAGTAACAAGAAATGCACCTGCGGTTTACTTGAACAAAAATATTAGAGTCTGGACTCAGTCTACAGCTGGTGAGCGGAAATACATTACATTTCATTAAACTCCAGTGCAGTTCGAGCTAAGAACATCTGCCGGACCATCGAAAGCTTTACTGCGCATGTATAGGTGTCAGCGAAGAAACGCATGCGCTGCTTCAACATGTCGGCGAGCGAAGGAGTGCGTGTCTTACAAAACAGAATAGAATATTTCACTTCGAGGATTTTGTCAAGTACTTATTAAATGCCCTTTTTATCTTGGTTAGCACTGATAAATATCTCAGTACACTTAAAAACATCTAAAACGCCAAAGTTTCGGTGTAACCTTTGATAATGTAATTTTGTGTATATATCTCATGTGAATGTATAAATTCCATTCTGCTTTTTCTTCTATGTGTTTTAAGACGAAGACGATCATTGCTCTCCACAGTTTCTATACTTTGTAGCTCTTAGTAAAGTTTGTCTTTTGCTATCTTTCCTAAATACTGCTTTGTCATCTAATTACACAAGCTTTTTAGTTAGGTTAAGCGCTGTTTTTTTTTTGTTTTGTTTTTTGTTTTTTTTTTTCTCTCTCTCCCTCCTGTCTTCATCCTGCGGGTGACAAATTTTGTAAGTTCAGTTTCCTTATTATGTCTTAAAAATTTCAACGGCCTCATTCCTATGTTAAATATAAGTTCTTTTTAATTTTCTTTTTCTCTAAAACTTAGTTGTTGCTCACATGTACGGTCTATGGTATACTCGGCATCCTTCTGTAGAACTACATATCTGTTGGTTGTAGTCTCTTCTTCTTCTGTGAGAAAATTCTCCAACATTCACTGTCATATAGGACTAATGTTACATAACATTTCAGTACTTTTTCTTTGTTCCTGAACGAAATTAACGTGTTTCATAATACTTTGCTGAGCTTTTGGAAGGCAACATTCACTATCTAAATACACCTTCGGATTTCGGTAGTGGACTTTCTGTATTTACATTATTCGGACTACTTTCCTCATCTTTCTTGCCATTTGTACGACGTTTCGGTCGTTGTACGCTCCAGCCTTCTTCAGATGTTAGTAATTTTGAACCGAACCCTTTATTACAATCACTGGGGTATATGAACTCCATTCCTGGCATAGTAGTGCCTCTTTTGGTAGTCATGAGTTATCTCCCTCTAACCCTGTAAGTTAGTTCGCCACTGCTGTAGTCTGGTATTGAACTAACAACTCTTTGGGTCAAGTCACAGGAACTAACCAAAGTCTATATCCACTGAGCCATGTGTCCTTATGGAGTTCATATACCGCAGTGATTGTAATGAAGGGTTAGGTTCGAAATTCCTAGCACCTGAACAACGGCCGAAACGTCGTACAAATGGCAACAAAGATGAGGACAATAGCCCGAATAATGTAAATACTGTAAATACTACCTTGTCTCAGAAATATAGACAAATGCACTTTCTGTCTTTTGTTAAAACACCTCCGAGGTATAATTCATTATCTACCAGAAAGGTTACAAGTATTTAAACAGACCATTTTAGTTATAACTATTCTGTCTTGTTTACAAATATTTTGACTGCTAATGATTTCTAAGATTATCAACTTAATTTAAATTTTCATCAATCGTTATGGCATCTCTGTAATGAAATCTTTGCCAAGCTATTTGGGGAAGATAGTAGGAAAAGTAGATTTCTAACAATCGCAAAGGCATGATGAATAAAATGCATGTACACTTTATTAACTGTTCGACTTTAGAAGGGCATTTTGCTAACATTACATCTTTAGTGAATTTCTCTGTCTGTTCGCCAACGCGTGAAAAAAGTGACAGTAAGTCTCCCTCTGCTAAACTGTCTGATTTCGTGCTGTAGTCTCAGTTAAGAATCTTCTTTGTTATAATTGTTTCGTCTATTTCCGGAGTGTCATTAGAAATCGTCCACAGATTCCCTGTTCTTCATAATCTGTGAATTGGTGTGCCTGTTCTTGGAAAAGATAGTATATTGATTTCCCTTGCCTTCTCCAGTGGTTTGGAATCCAGATTTTTACTTCTCTTAGACTGGTTGCCAGATGTTCGTTGTGGTACAGTGGATATCGGCTTGGTATGGGAAATCGGAGAGACGAGTTCGAATTCCAGTTGTATTCGTTGCATTCACTTACGCTTAAATCACCTTGGAAAAGATATTAATCCTTCTCTTCTCCCTCCAGCTATGTGTTAAATAGCGGGACAGATTTGGTTATATATCCATGGTTATCAACCAGTTTACATCACCCAGAGGATAATGGGGTTGGCGTAGATTTAACACCCCTACCTGTAAAAAGGACAAGTTACAGAAGCATCGACGAGCCCCTTCGACGATGGTGAGAAGTCGTCGATACTTCTCTGGGAGCGATAGCGGATTAGACTGGTTACTAACCAAGGCAAGATAACTCGGTCCAATCTTGTATGTAAGCCATTTCTGAGGAGCGAAAAGAAATGGATTCGTGTTTTTCCCGAGATATTTCTGCGAAAATGAACACAGCAGGTCAGGTTCAAATTCGCCGATTCCAATTTACGCGCTGATAACAGCTACACTGGTCACACATCCTTAACGACATTACTACATAATGCCAAGCACACAAACTTTTGTCCGTACCTTTAAAGCTTCGATGAAAAATGTGCCCAGCATGAGAGCCATTCCCCGTTTAGAGCCACTAGATATGAACGTTGTGTATAAACAAGAGTAATGACACTGAGTTAATTTCCGTCCAATCATTTTCATTTTGTGATATCTCCGTTCTACTTCAAATATTATTTATGCTAATCGGATGTCCTTTAAGGAGCGTTCTTCACAATTTTATTACAATATTTATCATGGTAGATAGACATATGCTCCTTCTTGCACTGAATGACAATCCAAAGTGTCTCCATTTTGGGAAATAGGTTGGGCAAGAAATAAATTTGATTCAATTTTTCATGAGCAAAACAGAACCTGATGACATTCTTATCTATAGCAATGACGTAAATATCTGCCACACCTTAAAATTCCAAAATATTTTTGGAATGGGAGAAGATTTTTATTCTCGTTCACCTATAGAAACGATTAGATGTCATTGTTAATAGGTTTATTGGAGTGCATGCGTAGTAACATCAATTTTCACCAAAGCAGTGGCTTCTGATGAGATTTAAACTTGCATCTGTTTTCTTATCTACAAGAGGGAGATAAGAAAACCACGATAGCTAGAAAAAAAACGAGACAATTCATAGTAGTGATCGATTATATAAGCATAGTTTCAAAGATTATATAAGCATAGTTTCAAACTTGATATTTGTAAATAAAAACTAAGTGCAAATAGCTCTTTAAAAGTCAGAAATCGAGTTGACACTGTGCTTCTAAAATGATAAAATTCAATATCTATCGATTCTAACGAACAAAGTGGAGAGAGGAAGTTTTTAATACTATTTTTTAAATCATATCGTCTCAAGCAAGGCACTTTACTGCCACTGGTATACAGGGGGTTACATAGAAGAAAGGTTATGGGAAAGAGTGACAGGTTACAGGGGGTGTCAGGAAGTGGGTAAGAGAAGGATGAAAATACTGATGAGAGTGGGATGGATGCAGAAAGGAGCATGAGAAAGAGAGGATGCAAGTTAGTGAGATAGGAGATGACTATTCACTTTACATTTAAATTCTTGGAGATTGTATCTGTCGGGGAAGCAAGTAAACGAAAGGGAATTTCACAGACAGGAAGTGCGAGAAAAGAAGCTGCTGGAGTAGAACTGCGTTTATATTTTATTGGTTTCTCGGTAAAAGGGTGGAACCTATTTTCTAATCTTGTGGCTCGAGTAAATTTATATATAGGAGGCACCAGAGAGCTAAGTACATCGGGGTAGAAGCCGTGAAAGTATTTGTAGAAGAGACACAGGGAAGCCACATTGCGCCGGTGAGAAAGTGACTGTATCTGAGCTGTCAAGTCAGAATCAATCACATTACAGATTCTCCGTTGGATTTTTTCAAGGACCCCTAGGTGGATAGCAGGAGCATCCGACCAGATATGGCAGTAGTATTCAATGTTCGGGCATGGTAGATTTATATATGTACAGGATTGTTTCAGACGGGAAAACTTCCTGGCTCTAGACAGAGAACTGACCCTCTTAGCAGCGGATTTAGCTATGGATTCGATATAGTTATTCCACTTATTTGTTCACTTAATACAAAGTCCAATAGTCATTCAAAGTTGAACGTTTACAGAATGATGCTGTCGTAAGGGAGTAAATTTCTTGATAAAGTTCAAAGAATCTGCAATATTATGTGTCCCGACTTATCATCTCGACTTCAAACATCTTCCAGTTGCCGTAACGTTGCTTCCCTGTGTCTTTTTTATAAATATTTTCATGAGCATTTCTTATTGGTTTCTCGAATTTGTGAATTTAACTAAATTTAAATATTTCATTTGAATTAATTACACTATTTACATCGTTCGGATTGTCATCATGTGACAATAAACATGAGACCTTCTTTCCGAACATGAAATCGAAAGTTAGTGGAAGCAAAGCTATCTTTACTCACAAGTTCGACACATCATGTTACGAGGTGCACCTACTCACAACCACATTTTGTTTGTGCAACGTCTATCAGAAGACTGTCTTCTAAGTCTTTTGATGATTGGCTGTTTGGGGTCATATGACAAGCTAAGTGTTGTGCATACTAATTTTGGAAGAATAAATGGAGTCAGCCCAACAATACAATTTACTTGCTCATTTATTTCAATTATGAGCTAAGAACTGATGCATAAGATTTGATGCATCGAATTCCGTAAATACACACGCAAATATCCATACGTTATTTGGACGGCCATAAATCCTGCTAGCATTTGTCTTTATAAAGTCAGAGAGGACAGCGGAAGTCTGCTAGTGTGACATTAGACTGAGAGTGATACAAACGCCAACACACGTAATCATTACGGATCTATAAAAACAGTAAATTAGGACAAAAAGCTGAGATCACAAAATGCCATCTGACGTATACACATGCGTCAAACTCCCTTCATGTAACAACGTCTCTGTCTGCTAGTCTGTTTGTCTGTTTCTCACTCACACACTCTCTCTGTCTATATCATTCCCTCTCCCTCTCTCCCTCTCCCTCTCTCTCTCTTTCTGTGTCTGTGTAGACGTTTCTATGTGTGTATATATTTAGTTGCGTATATATATATATATGTGTGTGTGTGTGTGTGTGTGTGTGTGTGTGTGTGTGTGTGTGTGTGTGTGTGTGTGTGTGTGTGCACAAGTACGCCTGTTTACGTGTCTTTGTTTATATGTATATACGGGAAAGGCGACACATGAGCGCATTTAGTATGCGATTTGGAGCCAATCATACCGTGTACTCAAATGAACCCAATTACATTGGTAACAGCCACCACCTGGATGAATACAATATACCGATTATCCGTGTTTACTGTAACTATACGAGCCAAAACTGATATCTATCTATCTATCTATCTATCTATCTATCTATCTATGATGTTTTTTCTCTACATAATTTCCTCTCTCGCCTTCTCTCACTCACTTTCTTCTTTCTCTCTCCATTCGTCTTTTATTCTCTCTAACCTACTTCTTTCCAGACTACCCCATCTCTATTTCTATCAGGCTTTACCTTTTTCTTCTTGTTGCCCTAACTTTTCACATACGTTCTCTATCTCTCTATCTCTCTCTCTTTCTCTCTCTCTCTCTCTCTCTCTCTCTCTCTCTCTCTATCTATCTATCTATCCATCTCCTCACTTTTACTCCTTCAATACTCTCTACATTAATTCTTTTGGCCTCTCTATTTGTTCCATTCTATCCATTTCATTCACATTCTTTGTATTTTTCCCAGTTTATCTTAGTTTTTGTTTGTGAGTTCGATCCTCACTGGGCAGCCAATATTTTAGACCTTGTGCCACATCTAAGCGGTGATTAGAAAATCAACGTTATTTTGTTCGTCTCTGTCTCAATCTTATATCTATAGATTGGTGTATGTCAACGTAGACTTTTTTCCTATTAAATGTCATTCATTGCAAATATCGAACAGAACAGCAAACTTTTCAGATAGACATGTGAGTTGTGATGCAGTGGATATCATCTCGGAACGAGAAATCGGAGAGCAGAGTTCGAATTCCAGTTGAATTCTTTGCATTCACTTACGCGCAAATAGCATTGAGAAAAAGTATTAATCCCTTTCTTCCCTCCAATTATGGGTTAAATAACAGGGCAGATTAGGTTCTATAGCCTTGGCTGGCAACCAGTCTAGTGCAGAAAGTAATGGCAACCTACTATGTTATAATCTTCTGCCCAATCAGTCATGTCTCTTTCGAGCATGCATCACTTAACTGACTGACTGAGATAGATAGATAGATAGATAGATAGATAAGTAGATGAACAGGCATGCAGATAGAATTATATATATATATATATATATATATATATATATATATATATATATATATATAGGAAATAATGATAAATTGTTAAAACAGAGAGGATGCTCCGAAAATATATTTCATTATTATAAAATATTAAATAGATAAAATTAAAGAGCTCAATAGATACGATCCAGAGCAATATTTACTTTGGCAATTGTGAAAAACAAGCTGCCTCATCAAACCCGAAAACCCAAATAGTTTAATTTAACTAAGAATATTAAAAAAAATTTGTTGAGCACAGAGAGGAAATAGTGCATTTAAGTGAATGGCGGAAGGGTATACAGTTAAGCATTGAAGTAATGACCGCACTGGAAATGTCACAAAAGTTAATGAACACATACACAAACTCAACAATTACATAACATTTTAAAGGAAAAACAATATACAAGAGCAACACAAGAGAATAGATATAAACGCACACAAAACAAACTCATTCAAACTCACAAGACTGTCAATCTGTCTATCCGTTTCTCCCTCACACCATTTCTCTATCTATATCTCTCCCTCTCGCCCTCTCTCTCTCTCTCTCTCTCTCTCTCTCTCTCTCTCTCTAGATATGTATATGTATATATATATATATATGTGTGTGTGTGTGTGTGTATTCCATTCTATACATTTCTCTCACATTCTTTGTATTTTTTCCAGTTTATCTTTTTTGAATGTGAGTTCGATCTTCACTGGGTAGCCCATACTTTTGGCCTTGTGCCATATCTAAGTGATGATTAGAAAATCAAAGTAGTTTTTTGTGTCTGTCTCAAATTTATATTTATAGATCGATAAAAAAAAACTGAAAGAGAGGCAAAAAGAATCATGTTGAGAGTATTGAAGGAGCGAAAGTGAGAGGGAGAGAGAGAAAAAAGAACGAGCATATGTGAACCTACGTATCCTACGAAACTCTATCTGCTTTACTGCAGCTGGAACAAACAAATTAGTATGCATTAATGGTAAAGTGAACCATGCAAGATACGAAACAAACAACTGACGGCACAGAGAAGTTTGAAAAGATACGAAACCGACAAATTAATACGTATTAACAGCACAGTAAACCCTGCAAGATACAAAACATGGAAATTACTACGCATTGACGGTACAGAGAGGTCTGCAAGATACAAAACCGACAAATTAATACGCATTGACGGCACAGTGAACCCTGTAAGATATGAAACAATCAAATATTTTTCGGGTTTGATGAGGGAGCTTGTTTTTCACAACTGTCGAAATAATTTTTATTGCATTTTCCTATATATATATATATATCATTTATAAAAAATTTCAGGTTATTACAATGGGTAATACATATTTCACTGCGTCCTGATGTTATTATTGCGGCTCGTAGTATATATATATATATATATATATAGTAAACAGTTATAGGTCAGATTTAAATAAGATTTAAATTAGACCAGTAAAAAGTTGTATTATAAAGTGTTTCATATTTGAAGGGAAATGAAATTTTAACATGAAGTTTTAGGTATTTAAGTTGGGGAGATCAGCCGATTACGCTACCACAATTTTATATATGTATCGTCTTTGATAAAACATGATTGAAAGAGGTATTGATACTCAAATATAATATATATATAGATATATATGTGTGTGTGTGTGTGTGTGTGTGTGTGTGTGTGTGTGTGTGTGTGTGTGTGTGCTATATAATCATTTCACACCAAGCAAGGCATTTCACTGCCACTGTTGCGCAGGGGGTTACATAGGGGAAAGTGAGATCTTAGAATGGTTAGGGGGTTACATAGGAGAAACTGATGAGAAAGTGTGGTTAGTGGTTACATAGAGGAAAAGTGATGAGAAAGAGTGGTTAGTGGTTACATAGGGGAAAGTGATGAGGAAGAGTGGTTAGTGGTTACATAGGGGAAAAGTGATGAGAAAGAGTGGTTGGGGGTTACATAGGGGAAAAGTGATGAGAAAGAGTGGTTAGTGGTTACATAGGGGAAAGTGATGAGGAAGAGTGGTTAGTGGTTACATAGGGGAAAAGTGATGAGAAAGAGTGGTTAGTGGTTACATAGGGGAAAAGTGATGAGAAAGAGTGGTTAGTGGTTACATAGGGGAAAGTGATGAGGAAGAGTGGTTAGTGGTTACATAGGGGAAAGTGATGAGAAAGAGTGGTTAGTGGTTACATAGGGGAAAAGTGATGAGAAAGAGTGGTTAGTGGTTACATAGGGGAAAGTGATGAGAAAGAGTGGTTAGTGGTTACATAGGGGAAAAGTGATGAGAAAGAGTGGTTAGTGGTTACATAGGGGAAAGTGATGAGGAAGAGTGGTTAGGGGGTTACATAGGGCAAAGTGATGAGAAAGAGTGGTTAGGCGGTAACATAGGAGAATGTGATGATGAGAAAGAGTGGTTAGGAGGTTACATAGGGGAAAGTGATGAGAAAGAGTAGTTAGAGGGTTACATAGGGGAAAGTCATGAGAACGAGTGATTAGGCCGGGCAAGCGGGCGAGAACCAGGGAGACGAATTTGATTTAAGCTAGAATTTCCTGGCAGGGATGAAAGCATCGATGCCAGCCTTAACCCAAGAGGAGACATCGGACTCACATTTTTCGTGTGGAAGACTGAAGACGTTGTTCCAGGGGACGTCACAGAGGAAGTCTCGGAACGAATCCCAGTCTGCTCTCTGGTAGCAGTAGGATATTCTGCTGACCTGGGTTTCTTAGGTAGTGTGTGAGTGGACTGCCTACTTGGGATCTAATGGCATCGGGGAGATCATTAATGTAGATTAGAAAGAGCATACGACCTAAGATAGAGTTTTGAGGGACACCTGCGTTCGTTAAGTAGTTTTGTGAGGCATGTCCGTTTAATACCACCTTCAATGTGCAGTTAGAAAAGAATAACTGGATTAAGTCAAACAAATGTCCAGTTATACCATAGCTCCGCAGTTTGCGTAGGAGGCCAGCATGCCAGACTCTGTCGAACGCTTTGGAGATAACCAAGGCAACGGTTCGAGCTTCGCCATTCTTGTTGAGAGCCTGGTATATATACTCGGTGATGGTCATTAGCATATCAGCAGTAGACCTGGTGAAGTGGAAACCATACTGTTTGTCCGAGAGGAGCCTGTGGGCTGTGAGATTCTGAAACACCTCGGCGTTGATAATGGCTTCGAACACTTTGCCAAAAATCGGAAGAAGGCTGATAGGGCGGTAATTTGCAGTGTGCGAGGATTCTCCAGTATTCTTAAATATAAGAACTACAGAGGAAGACTTCCAACAGGCAGGAAAGCAGGAAGCAGATAGGCAGAAGTTATAGAGCTTAGAGATGACAGAGGAGAGTTTAGGGGCACATTTCTTCAAGACTATGATTGGTATTCCGTTCCCTCCGCTCGCTTTGTGAGGGTCAAGTTTTGAGATTATGTTAAAGACCAGCTAGGGTGTAATATGGACGTCATTCAGTTCAGCCTCAGTTCTAGGTGGGAAGTCGGGTGTAGATACTCCAGACGAATCCAGTCTCGAATTGGTGGAGAATCTGCGAGCAAAGCATTCAGCCTTTGTCCGCTGAGAAGGTGAGGACCTCAAGTTCATTGATTAGGAGGGGTACTGAGGTCTTACTCTTGTTAAGTACGCTTTTACAGAGTCGCCAGTAGTCTTTGGCGCCTAACTTACAGGATACTATGCGTTGTTTCATTCTGGTAGCAAACAACATCTTAGCTTCGTTAAGTATCTTTTTACACTTATTACGAGCTGAGGCGAAAGGCGCCTGTTTTGGTCCGACGCGTGACTTCGATAGAGCCGGAAGAAATGATTCCGGTGGGCAATGGCGGCTGAGCAAGCGAGCGAGAACCAGGAGGACGAGCGGGATTTAAGCTAAAATTTCCTGGCTGGGATGAAAGCATCGATGCCAGCCTTAACCTAAGATGAGACCTCGGATGCACAGTCTTCAACGGGAAGACTAAAAACTTTGTTCCAAGGGACGTCACACAGGAAGTCGCGTAAGGAGTCACAGTCTGCTCTTTGATAGCAGTATGATATTCTGCAAGTCTGGATTTCTTGTGTTGAGTGAGAGTGGAATGAGATGTTGACGGAAACTACGGTGTGGTCAGAGTTTCCGAGAGGGCAGAGCTGCTTGGAGGTGAAAGAGTCTGGAATGGAAGTGAAGCAGAGGTCTAGTAGTGAGTCCCTTCCATTTGGGTTATTGGAGAAACGCGTGGGGAAATCCACCACTTGCGTAAGAGATTGGGTTATTGAAAAATTCATGGTATGGACACCAGCAAGATCGGTGACAGAGTTTTCAAGCCACTTGGTGTGGTGGGCGTTAAAGTCACATATATATGGGCAGATGGATGTGAACAAATGGCCTTATCGATATTGTTAGAGATGCTATCGAGTACCGAGCAGTCAGAGGATGAGGGTGAGTGGTAGAGAAAGAAGAGATAGCTAACCGAGCTTAAAAGTGAGAGACGGAAGCACATGAATCCAGGGATTCAAGAGAGGTCACCCTAGCTAGAGGGAGGTGTTCGGTGACATAGACACCGAGCCCATGCATATGGACATTGGAGTCCTTTCTGAAGAGGCAAAGGTAACCAGGAACGTAAAACTCAGAAGAGGAGATAGAAATATTTTTCTTGAGTTCGCACGTCTTTTTCTTTTTAACTTTTCTGGACATAAATTTTGTAAAAATAAAATTGTCCGAATGTTTTATATAACCGAGCGCCTTTGACTATTTTTTTAGCCATTATCAAGAATGTTTTTTATTTTTGTATGTTTAACTAAATGTGTAGATTTTAGGTATTATGTACCTAGACTTATGAGAATTATTCTGTTCTATTTTCCAAACACGGTTACCACATTGTGATAGTGTTTATCGTTTGAGTTATTGAGTGTTGGCATTTACTTTTTATTATCACTTAAGCACGCATGGAAATCTGCAAAATTCTATCTGCTTTACTGTAGCAGGAACAGGAAAATTGGTACGTATTGACGGTACAGAGAAATTTGTAAGATACGAAACAGCCAAATAAGTATGTATTGACGGCACAGGGGAGTCTACAAGATACGAAACAGGCAAATTAATACGTATTGATGGCACAGAGAAGTCTGCAAGATACGAAACACGTAAATTAGTACGTATTGACGGCACAGTAAACACTGCAAGATACGAAACAATTTTGAACGAAAATGTCTTATCCTCGGTTCGAAATTTGGGTTTTGGTTGTGACTTAATCTTCCAACAGGACGAAGAACTGAAGCATCAACAAAAATCCACAAAAGAATGCGTTCGAAAAAAAGTAATTTCAAGTCTTGAAATGGTGTAGTCAATGTTCTGGTCCAAACCTAACTGAAAATCTGTGGTTCAAATTAAAGATCGCAGTACATGCCAAAACATCTCAGGAATTCCAAAGCAATAGTATGAGTTTTGCCAAGAAGAATGATAAAAAAAATTCACGGTCACTATTTCCAAAAACTTCTTAAAATCTATGGAAAAAGATTGTTCGTTGTCATGACCTCAAAAAAGAAGAGTCACCAAATATTAAGGGATCACCCTCTTCTTCACATCTTAATGTTTAGTTTTTAATTAATACTTTTATTCGAGTTTGATAGAAAATTTTTAAAGTTATTATAATTCGTTTAATGAAAGTTTTTCTTTAATGAATATACAGTTTAATTAAGACTAGCATCATAGCCCGGCGTTGCCTGTGCAACTCAGAACATTTTAGTAGTAGGAGAAGATGCCAATGAGAGGAGTAGATGAAAATTGGAAATATAAAAACTATCACGCTCTCAGTTCTGAAATTTTCGAAGAATATTTAAAAATGTATTTAATTTTTAAAAAAATTAACATTAATGCCACACGAATTACAGACAGTTGATTTCCCGCATGAAATATTTAACGAAAAAAAGCTTATTTTTTTTAATTTTATTTTCTGAAGTATGAAATATTAAATCTGAAAAAAAACTTAAATAATTAAATTAACCATTAGCACTTTTTTTTTTACATATTTTGTTTTTGTTTGAAAAAACACTTTTTTTAATAAAAACATATTTTAATCGCGTTTGACGCGTGTGATTTGATTTCCGATGACGTAATTGAGCAAACATCTTAGACCTTAGATGTTTTACGGAGCAAATGTAATTAATCGGCTCCATTGGTCAAAAAATGCGAAAGGGAAAATTGCTGAACTTAAACTCAAAATGTATGTGTCGATCAGGCTTCCCTGCAGATATGTGTCCCCTAGAAAGTTTGAATGACGTAGCTTAAAAAATGTAGGCGTGCATAGAGAACAGTCACACAGACTCACAGATTGCCTTTTATATATAGAGATTCCTTAATTATCTGTAAAAAATTAGATTTTTTTTTTAAAGATAATCTTCATGGTTTACTTACTTTTGTACAGCACTATATATATATATATATATAAATCATCCACATACAAGCCTGGTTCGCTGTATTACAGTTCATCAGTGTGGCTAGACGCATCCATTCACCTCTAGCCGGGATCGAAACTCGACCGATTTAGTGTTAGTCGGAGTCGCTACTCCCTAAGCCATCGACGTATGGGATCAGAGAAGGGAAATTTTAACGTGTTGTATATCAGCAGTGTTTATACTCACGCCAGTCACCGAGAGAACTCAATTCATTTCTGAAGAGTCACTCATATAGCTGAAGTGGAAACTGTTTTTAAAATTTTCTTCTCCAGAGATCTCAATCGTAATGAGAGCATAATATATATATATATATATATATATGTATGTGTGTGTGTGTGTGTGTGTGTGTGTGTGTGTGTGTGTCAGTTCGAGTTTGTTCCCATCTGTTTCTATCTGTCTATTTCACCGTTTCTTTTATACGTTGACTCTGACATGGCCATTGATTGTAGATTACTGACAAGTTGAATTTTTTTTGTTGTTGGTTGGTTGGTCGGTGTAGAGCAGTCTTCCACTTTGCTCCCGTTATGTCAACAAGTGAACTCGGTTCAGGAGTGCACATGTTAACAACGAACACGTGTTAGTGCAAAATGTCTATGGCTACCACCTGCGAAACTGTATGAGTCCTTGGTCTTAATTTGCCTTTAACAGCCACGTTGCATTTGTCTTCGTTATAAGAATTCAGGTATTAAGCTACTTTCTTTAAAAATGTATATATACCGTACATGTGCGTTGTGGTGCAATGGATATCTGTTCGGAATTCAAAATCAGGAAGCCGGGTTCGGAATTCAAAATCAGGAAGCCGGGTTTGTATTCCAGTTGCATTCATTTACGCACAAATACTCTTGGGAAAAGGTATTAATTTATGAATTTATTTTAATTCTATTAAGATAAAAATAAATTTTTTATTTGTTAAATTTATTAATTTATAAAGATTAATCCATCTCTTCTGCATTCAAATTTTATTTTTAGCTGAAATATTTAAATAAATTTTTTATTTTTTACTTCACTAGAATATCTTGTCCGTTACTTTTCCAGGTTTAATAACTTGTCCTGTTCTTTTCCAGGTTCGATATACTCTTAAGAATATTACTTTTCATGTGCGCATTTTTCCATGTAATAACTTCTTGTTCCAGATCAAATTTTGATGACCCAGTAACATCTTTGTTTTTGTCTTCTTTTTTTTTTTTCATCATCTTCTGTTTCAATGTGCAAACGGGATTTATTTGCTTTCTTGTTTATATGAGTAAATAAGCATAGAATGTGTAATAATTTTTCTATGCATATAGTTATAAAAATTTATAGGTGGAAAATGTCGTTAATTACACAAACTTATCCAGATAAATATGTGCACACATCTAAGAGCGTGTTTGCCAGCCAAATATTTACTACAACAGAAACAACACGCGCGCCCGCGAGCGCACTCTTACATAGATAGATAGATAGATAGATAGATAGATAGATAGATAGATAGATAGAAACAGTCAATGATAGATAGATAGAAAGATAGATAGAAACAGTCAATGATAGAAAGATAGAAACAGTCAATGATAGATAGATAGATAGATAGATAGATAGATAGATAGATAGATAGAAACAGTCAATGATAGATAGAAAGATAGATAGAAACAGTCAATGATAGAAAGATAGAAACAGTCAATGATAGATAGATAGATAGATAGATAGATAGATAGATAGATAGAAATAGAAACAGTCAATGATAGATAGATAGATAGATAGATAGATAGATAGATAGATAGATAGATAGATAGATAGATAGAAATAGAAACAGTCAATGATAGATAGATAGATAGATAGATAGATAGATAGAAACAGTCAATGATAGATAGATAGATAGATAGATAGATAGATAGATAGAAACAGTCAATGATAGATAGATAGATAGATAGATAGATAGATAGATAGATAGAAACAGTCAATGATAGATAGATAGATAGATAGATAGATAGATAGATAGATAGAAACAGTCAATGATAGATAGATAGATAGATAGATAGATAGATAGATAGATAGATAGAAAGAAACAGTCAATGATAGATAGATAGATAGATAGATAGATAGATAGATAGATAGATAGATAGATAGATAGATAGAAAGAAAGAAAGAAACAGTCAATGATAGATAGATAGATAGATAGATAGATAGATAGATGGATATTGAATAAAAAAAGATACTAATACAGATTCTAACCGGCGTAGCAGTTTACATTGTAACCGTTTTTGGCAAACATTCCAGAGTTCCGTTCAAGATATTTCCACTTGTAAATCTTCCTTTTATTTTACTATTATATTATATTATATTATATTATATTATATTATTTGCACCAATCTATATTTGGTGATACGGCGGATATAATGGTTAGCGTCTCAGTACAAGAAATGGCCGATCCGAATTCGAATTTCGATCGTGATTATTTACACTATTCACATTGTTCGGACTGTTGACCTCATCATCTCTGTAATATGTTTGGACTGTAAGAATATTTTTTTTCGAGTGAATATTAACAATTCGGACTGTTTTCTTCAATTTTATTGACATATTCACGAGGTTTCGGCCATTAAAAATAGCAAGATAAAAAAAAGAAACAGTCCGAAAGATGTAAATAGTGAAAATAGTTAAAATACCTCATCTCAAAAATATAGACAAAATACTGTTAATTCAGTCTTCACGCGACAAAAACTATTCTTACAGTCTAAACATATGTTTCGACTTTTAAAAATTCAAAAATGGTTGCTAAACTGTAGAAAATATATCAGAATTGTCCGGCGACTAAACTGTTTACCACCGACGGTTACAGAGTTCAGTCTGTCCAGCTATTTATCCCATAGCTCAAGATGGGGGAGAAGGGATTAATTCCTACCTTTCAAAACGGTATTTTTGCAAAAGTAATTGTAAAAATCTCAACCGAATATTTGTCTATAATTCTGAGATAAAGTATTGTAATTATTTAAACAATTTACATTGTTCGGACTGTTGTCCTCATCTTCGTTGTCATTTTCACAACTGCGGAAACCTCGTGAATATGTCAATAAAGTTGAGGCCAAACAATGGAAACAGTATAAATAATTACAATACTGCGTGTGTAAATAAAAAATATGATATATTTCAAGAAATC